>OV121085.1:46542053-46667666 GCA_921293015.1 Phorcus lineatus
TATCCTTTATTCTATAAGTATTAACCATTCACAATCTCAAAAGAACCTTAAAAGAAGCCCTTATTAGGAACCTTGCGTCTTCCGCCCATTTTTTCGTATGCCGCCCAATCTTTAAAATACTCCTAAAATGTTTGCGAAAAGACCCATTTGTCTGAGATATTCCTCAATATCCTTTATTCTATGAGTATTAAATATTCACAATCTCAAAAGAACCTTTAAAGAAGCTCTTATTAGGAACCTTGCGCCTTCCGCCCATTTTTTCGTATGTCGCCCAATCTTTAAAATACTCCTAAAATGTTTGCGAAAAGACCCATTTATCTGAGATATTCCTCAATATCCTTTATTTTATGAGTATTAACCATTCACAATCTCAAAAGAACCTTAAAAGAAGCCCTTTTTAGGAACCTTGCGCCTTCCGCCCATTTTTTCGTATGCCGCCCAATCTTTAAAATACTCCTAAAATGTTTGCGAAAAGTCCCATTTATCTGAGATATTTCTCAATATCCTTTATTTTATGAGTATTAACCATTCACAATCTCAAAAGAACTTTAAAAGAAGCCCTTATTAGGAACCTTGCGCCTTCCGCCCATTTTGTCGTATGCCGCCCAATCTTTAAAATACTCCTAAAATGTTTGCGAAAAGACCCATTTATCTGAGATATTCCTCAATATCCTTTATTCTTTGAGTATTAAATATTCACAATCTCAAAAGAACCTTTAAAGAAGCCCTTATTAGGAACCTTGCGCCTTCCGCCCATTTTTTCGTATGTCGCCCAATCTTTAAAATACTCCTAAAATGTTTGCGAAAAGACCCATTTATCTGAGATATTCCTCAATATCCTTTATTTTATGAGTATTAACCATTCACAATCTCAAAAGAACCTTAAAAGAAGCCCTTTTTAGGAACCTTGCGCCTTCCGCCCATTTTTTCGTATGCCGCCCAATCTTTAAAATACTCCTAAAATGTTTGCGAAAAGTCCCATTTATCTGAGATATTCCTCAATATCCTTTATTTTATGAGTATTATCCATTCACAATCTCAAAAGAACCTTAAAAGAAACCCTTATTAGGAACCTTGCGCCTTCCGCCCATTTTTTCCATGCCGCCCAATCTTAAAATACTCCTAAAATGTTTGCGAAAAGACCCATTTATCTGAGATATTCCTCAATATCCTTTATTCTATGAGTATTAACCATTCACAATCTCAAAAGAACCTTAAAAGGAGCCCTTATTAGGAACCTTGCGCCTAACGCCCATTTTTTCGTATGCCGCCCAATCTTTAAAATTCTCCTAAAATGTTTGCGAAAAGACCCATTTATCAGAATTTTTCCTCAATATCCTTTATTCTATGAGTATTAACCATTCACAATCTCAAAAGAACCTTAAAAGAAGCCCTTTTTAGGAACCTTGCGCCTTCCGCCCATTTTTTCCATGCCGCCCAATCTTTAAAATACTCCTAAAATGTTTGCGAAAAGACCCATTTATCTGAGATATTCCTCAATATCCTTTATTTTATGAGTATTAACCATTCACAATCTCAAAAGAACTTTAAAAGAAGCCCTTATTAGGAACCTTGCGCCTTCCGCCCATTTTTTCGTATGCCGCCCAATCTTTAAAATACTCCTAAAATGTTTGCGAAAAGACCCATTTATCTGAGATATTCCTCAATATCCTTTATTCTATGAGTATTAACCATACACAATCTCAAAAGAACCTTAAAAGAAGCCCTTATTAGCAACCTTGCGCCTTCCGCCCATTTTTTCGTATGCCGCCCAATCTTTAAAATACTCCTAAAATGTTTGCGAAAAGACCCATTTATCTGAGATATTCCTCAATATCCTTTATTTTATGAGTATTAACCATTCACAATCTCAAAAGAACCTTAAAAGAAGCCCTTATTACGAACCTTGCGCCTTCCGCCCATTTTTTCGTATACCGCCCAATCTTTAAAATTCTCCTAAAATGTTTGCGAAAAGACCCATTTATCTGAGTTATTCCTCAATATCCTTTATTCTATGAGTATTAACCATTCCCAATCTCAAAAGAACCTTAAAAGAAGCCCTTATTAGGAACCTTGCGCCTTCCGCCCATTTTTTCGTATGCCGCCCAATCTTTAAAATTCTCCTAAAATGTTTGCGAAAAGACCCATTTATCTGAATTATTCCTCAATATCCTTTATTCTATGAGTATTAACCATTCACAATCTCAAAAGAACCTTAAAAGAAGCCCTTATTAGGAACCTTGCGCCTTCCGCCCATTTTTTTGTATGCCGCCCAATCTTTAAAATACTCCTAAAATGTTTGCGAAAAGACCCATTTATCTGAATTATTCCTCAATATCCTTTATTTTATGAGTATTAACCATTCACAATCTCAAAAGAAACTTAAAAGAAGCCCTTATTACGAACCTTGCGCCTTCCGCCCATTTTGTCGTATGCCGCCCAATCTTTAAAATACTCCTAAAATGTTTGCGAAAAGACCCATTTATCTGAGATATTCCTCAATATCCTTTATTCTATGAGTATTAACCATTCACAATCTCAAAAGAACCTTAAAAGAAGCCCTTATTAGGAACCTTGCGCCTTCCGCCCATTTTTTCGTATGCCGCCCAATCTTTAAAATACTCCTAAAATGTTTGCGAAAAGACCCATTTATCTGAATTATTCCTCAATATCCTTTATTCTATGAGTATTAACCATTCACAATCTCAAAAGAAACTTAAAAGAAGCCCTTATTACGAACCTTGCGCCTTCCGCCCATTTTGTCGTATGCCGCCCAATCTTTAAAATACTCCTAAAATGTTTGCGAAAAGACCCATTTATCTGAGATATTCCTCAATATCCTTTATTCTATAAGTATTAACCATTCACAATCTCAAAAGAACCTTAAAAGAAGCCCTTTTTAGGAACCTTGCGCCTTCCGCCCATTTTTTCGTATGCCGCCCAATCTTTAAAATACTCCTAAAATGTTTGCGAAAAGACCCATTTATCTGAGATATTCCTCAATATCCTTTATTCTATAAGTATTAACCATTCACAATCTCAAAAGAACCTTAAAAGAAGCCCTTATTAGGAACCTTGCGCCTTCCGCCCATTTTTTCGTATGCCGCCCAATCTTTAAAATACTCCTAAAATGTTTGCGAAAAGACCCATTTATCTGAGATATTCCTCAATATCCTTCATTCCATGAGTATTAACCATTTACAATCTCAAAAGAACCTTAAAAGAAGCCCTTATTACGAACCTTGCGCCTTCCGCCCATTTTTTCGTATGCCGCCCAATCTTTAAAATACTCCTAAAATGTTTGCGAAAAGACCCATTTATCTGAATTATTCCTCAATATCCTTTATTCTATGAGTATTAACCATTCACAATCTCAAAAGAACCTTAAAAGAAGCCCTTATTAGGAACCTTCCGCCCGATTTTTTCGTATGCCGCCCAATCTTTAAAATACTCCTAAAATGTTTGCGAAAAGACCCATTTATCTGAATTATTCCTCAATATCCTTTATTCTATGAGTATTAACCATTCACAATCTCAAAAGAAACTTAAAAGAAGCCCTTATTAGGAACCTTGCGCCTTCCGCCCATTTTTTCGTATGCCGCCCAATCTTTAAAATACTCCTAAAATGTTTGCGAAAAGACCCATTTATCTAAGATATTACTCAATATCCTTTATTCTATAAGTATTAACCATTCACAATCTCAAAAGAACCTTAAAAGAAGCCCTTATTAGGAACCTTGCGTCTTCCGCCCATTTTTTCGTATGCCGCCCAATCTTTAAAATACTCCTAAAATGTTTGCGAAAAGACCCATTTATCTGAGATATTCCTCAATATCCTTTATTCTATGAGTATTAAATATTCACAATCTCAAAAGAACCTTTAAAGAAGCCCTTATTAGGAACCTTGCTCCTTCCGCCCATTTTTTCGTATGTCGCCCAATCTTTAAAATACTCCTAAAATGTTTGCGAAAAGACCCATTTATCTGAGATATTCCTCAATATCCTTTATTTTATGAGTATTAACCATTCACAATCTCAAAAGAACCTTAAAAGAAGCCCTTTTTAGGAACCTTGCGCCTTCCGCCCATTTTTTCGTATGCCGCCCAATCTTTAAAATACTCCTAAAATGTTTGCGAAAAGTCCCATTTATCTGAGATATTCCTCAATATCCTTTATTTTATGAGTATTAACCATTCACAATCTCAAAAGAACTTTAAAAGAAGCCCTTATTAGGAACCTTGCGCCTTCCGCCCATTTTTTCGTATGCCGCCCAATCTTTAAAATACTCCTAAAATGTTTGCGAAAAGACCCATTTATCTGAGATATTCCTCAATATCCTTTATTCTTTGAGTATTAAATATTCACAATCTCAAAAGAACCTTTAAAGAAGCCCTTATTAGGAACCTTGCGCCTTCCGCCCATTTTTTCGTATGTCGCCCAATCTTTAAAATACTCCTAAAATGTTTGCGAAAAGACCCATTTATCTGAGATATTCCTCAATATCCTTTATTTTATGAGTATTAACCATTCACAATCTCAAAAGAACCTTAAAAGAAGCCCTTTTTAGGAACCTTGCGCCTTCCGCCCATTTTTTCGTATGCCGCCCAATATTTAAAATACTCCTAAAATGTTTGCGAAAAGTCCCATTTATCTGAGATATTCCTCAATATCCTTTATTTTATGAGTATTATCCCTTCACAATCTCAAAAGAACCTTAAAAGAAACCCTTATTAGGAACCTTGCGCCTTCCGCCCATTTTTTCCATGCCGCCCAATCTTTAAAATACTCCTAAAATGTTTGCGAAAAGACCCATTTATCTGAGATATTCCTCAATATCCTTTATTCTATGAGTATTAACCATTCACAATCTCAAAAGAACCTTAAAAGAAGCCCTTTTTAGGAACCTTGCGCCTTCCGCCCATTTTTTCGTATGCCGCCCAATCTTTAAAATTCTCCTAAAATGTTTGCGAAAAGACCCATTTATCAGAATTATTCCTCAATATCCTTTATTCTATGAGTATTAACCATTCACAATCTCAAAAGAACCTTAAAAGAAGCCCTTATTAGGAACCTTGCGCCTTCCGCCCATTTTTTCGTATGCCGCCCAATCTTTAAAATACTCCTAAAATGTTTGCGAAAAGACTCTGAGATATTCCTCAATATCCTTTATTTTATGAGTATTAACCATTCACAATCTCAAAAGAACCTTAAAAGAAGCCCTTATTACGAACCTTGCGCCTTCCGCCCATTTTTTCGTATGCCGCCCAATCTTTAAAATACTCCTAAAATGTTTGCGAAAAGACCCATTTATCTGAGTTATTCCTCAATATCCTTTATTCTATGAGTATTAACCATACACAATCTCAAAAGAACCTTAAAAGAAGCCCTTATTAGGAACCTTGCGCCTTCCGCCCATTTTTTCGTATGCCGCCCAATCTTTAAAATTCTCCTAAAATGTTTGCGAAAAGACCCATTTATCTGAATTATTCCTCAATATCCTTTATTCTATGAGTATTAACCATTCACAATCTCAAAAGAATCTTAAAAGAAGCCCTTATTAGGAACCTTCCGCCCATTTTTTTCATATGCCGCCCAATCTTTAAAATACTCCTAAAATGTTTGCGAAAAGACCCATTTATCTGAATTATTCCTCAATATCCTTTATTCTATGAGTATTAACCATTCACAATCTCAAAAGAAACTTAAAAGAAGCCCTTATTACGAACCTTGCGCCTTCCGCCCATTTTGTCGTATGCCGCCCAATCTTTAAAATACTCCTAAAATTTTGCGAAAAGACCCATTTATCTGAGATATTCCTCAATATCCATTATTCTATAAGTATTAACCATTCACAATCTCAAAAGAACCTTAAAAGAAGCCCTTATTAGGAACCTTGCGCCTTCCGCCCATTTTTTCGTATGCCGCCCAATCTTTAAAATACTCCTAAAATGTTTGCGAAAAGACCCATTTATCTGAGATATTCCTCAATATCCTTTATTCTATGAGTATTAAATATTCACAATCTCAAAAGAACCTTTAAAGAAGCCCTTATTAGGAAGCTTGCGCCTTCCGCCCATTTTTTCGTATGTCGCCCAATCTTTAAAATACTCCTAAAATGTTTGCGAAAAGACCCATTTATCTGAGATATTCCTCAATATCCTTTATTTTATGAGTATTAACCATTCACAATCTCAAAAGAACCTTAAAAGAAGCCCTTTTTAGGAACCTTGCGCCTTCCGCCCATTTTTTCGTATGCCGCCCAATCTTTAAAATACTCCTAAAATGTTTGCGAAAAGACCCATTTATCTGAGATATTCCTCAATATCCTTTATTCTATGAGTATTAACCATTTACAATCTCAAAAGAACCTTAAAAGAAGCCCTTATTACGAACCTTGCGCCTTCCGCCCATTTTTTCGTATGCCGCCCAATCTTTAAAATACTCCTAAAATGTTTGCGAAAAGACTCTGAGATATTCCTCAATATCCTTTATTTTATGAGTATTAACCATTCACAATCTCAAAAGAACCTTAAAAGAAGCCCTTATTACGAACCTTGCGCCTTTCGCCCATTTTTTCGTATGCCGCCCAATCTTTAAAATACTCCTAAAATGTTCATTTATCTGAGTTATTCCTCAATATCCTTTATTCTATGAGTATTAACCATACACAATCTCAAAAGAACCTTAAAAGAAGCCCTTATTAGGAACCTTGCGCCTTCCGCCCATTTTTTCGTATGCCGCCCAATCTTTAAAATTCTCCTAAAATGTTTGCGAAAAGACCCATTTATCTGAATTATTCCTCAATATCCTTTATTCTATGAGTATTAACCATTCACAATCTCAAAAGAACCTTAAAAGAAGCCCTTATTAGGAACCTTCCGCCCATTTTTTCGTATGCCGCCCAATCTTTAAAATACTCCTAAAATGTTTGCGAAAAGACCCATTTATCTGAATTATTCCTCAATATCCTTTATTCTATGAGTATTAACCATTCACAATCTCAAAAGAAACTTAAAAGAAGCCCTTATTACGAACCTTGCGCCTTCCGCCCATTTTGTCGTATGCCGCCCAATCTTTAAAATACTCCTAAAATTTTGCGAAAAGACCCATTTATCTGAGATATTCCTCAATATCCATTATTCTATAAGTATTAACCATTCACAATCTCAAAAGAACCTTAAAAGAAGCCCTTATTAGGAACCTTGCGTCTTCCGCCCATTTTTTCGTATGCCGCCCAATCTTTAAAATACTCCTAAAATGTTTGCGAAAAGACCCATTTATCTGAGATATTCCTCAATATCCTTTATTCTATGAGTATTAAATATTCACAATCTCAAAAGAACCTTTAAAGAAGCCCTTATTAGGAACCTTGCGCCTTCCGCCCATTTTTTCGTATGTCGCCCAATCTTTAAAATACTCCTAAAATGTTTGCGAAAAGACCCATTTATCTGAGATATTCCTCAATATCCTTTATTTTATGAGTATTAACCATTCACAATCTCAAAAGAACCTTAAAAGAAGCCCTTTTTAGGAACCTTGCGCCTTCCGCCCATTTTTTCGTATGCCGCCCAATCTTTAAAATACTCCTAAAATGTTTGCGAAAAGACCCATTTATCTGAGATATTCCTCAATATCCTTTATTCTATGAGTATTAACCATTTACAATCTCAAAAGAACCTTAAAAGAAGCCCTTATTACGAACCTTGCGCCTTCCGCCCATTTTTTCGTATGCCGCCCAATCTTTAAAATACTCCTAAAATGTTTGCGAAAAGACCCATTTATCTGAATTATTCCTCAATATCCTTTATTCTATGAGTATTAACCATTCACAATCTCAAAAGAACCTTAAAAGAAGCCCTTATTAGGAACCTTCCGCCCATTTTTTCGTATGCCGCCCAATCTTTAAAATACTCCTAAAATGTTTGCGAAAAGACCCATTTATCTGAATTATTCCTCAATATCCTTTATTCTATGAGTATTAACCATTCACAATCTCAAAAGAAACTTAAAAGAAGCCCTTATTACGAACCTTGCGCCTTCCGCCCATTTTGTCGTATGCCGCCCAATCTTTAAAATACTCCTAAAATGTTTGCGAAAAGACCCATTTATCTGAGATATTCCTCAATATCCTTTATTCTATAAGTATTAACCATTCACAATCTCAAAAGAACCTTAAAAGAAGCCCTTATTAGGAACCTTGCGTCTTCCGCCCATTTTTTCGTATGCCGCCCAATCTTTAAAATACTCCTAAAATGTTTGCGAAAAGACCCATTTATCTGAGATATTCCTCAATATCCTTTATTCTATGAGTATTAAATATTCACAATCTCAAAAGAACCTTTAAAGAAGCCCTTATTAGGAACCTTGCGCCTTCCGCCCATTTTTTCGTATGTCGCCCAATCTTTAAAATACTCCTAAAATGTTTGCGAAAAGACCCATTTATCTGAGATATTCCTCAATATCCTTTATTTTATGAGTATTAACCATTCACAATCTCAAAAGAACCTTAAAAGAAGCCCTTTTTAGGAACCTTGCGCCTTCCGCCCATTTTTTCGTATGCCGCCCAATCTTTAAAATACTCCTAAAATGTTTGCGAAAAGTCCCATTTATCTGAGATATTCCTCAATATCCTTTATTTTATGAGTATTAACCATTCACAATCTCAAAAGAACTTTAAAAGAAGCCCTTATTAGGAACCTTGCGCCTTCCGCCCATTTTGTCGTATGCCGCCCAATCTTTAAAATACTCCTAAAATGTTTGCGAAAAGACCCATTTATCTGAGATATTCCTCAATATCCTTTATTCTTTGAGTATTAAATATTCACAATCTCAAAAGAACCTTTAAAGAAGCCCTTATTAGGAACCTTGCGCCTTCCGCCCATTTTTTCGTATGTCGCCCAATCTTTAAAATACTCCTAAAATGTTTGCGAAAAGACCCATTTATCTGAGATATTCCTCAATATCCTTTATTTTATGAGTATTAACCATTCACAATCTCAAAAGAACCTTAAAAGAAGCCCTTTTTAGGAACCTTGCGCCTTCCGCCCATTTTTTCGTATGCCGCCCAATCTTTAAAATACTCCTAAAATGTTTGCGAAAAGTCCCATTTATCTGAGATATTCCTCAATATCCTTTATTCTATGAGTATTATCCATTCACAATCTCAAAAGAACCTTAAAAGAAACCCTTATTAGGAACCTTGCGCCTTCCGCCCATTTTTTCCATGCCGCCCAATCTTTAAAATACTCCTAAAATGTTTGCGAAAAGACCCATTTATCTGAGATATTCCTCAATATCCTTTATTCTATGAGTATTAACCATTCACAATCTCAAAAGAACCTTAAAAGAAGCCCTTATTAGGAACCTTGCGCCTAACGCCCATTTTTTCGTATGCCGCCCAATCTTTAAAATTCTCCTAAAATGTTTGCGAAAAGACCCATTTATCAGAATTATTCCTCAATATCCTTTATTCTATGAGTATTAACCATTCACAATCTCAAAAGAACCTTAAAAGAAGCCCTTATTAGGAACATTGCGCCTTCCGCCCATTTTTTCGTATAGCGCCCAATCTTTAAAATACTCCTAAAATGTTTGCGAAAAGACCCATTTATCTGAGATATTCCTCAATATCCTTTATTTTATGAGTATTAACCATTCACAATCTCAAAAGAACTTTAAAAGAAGCCCTTATTAGGAACCTTGCGCCTTCCGCCCATTTTTTCGTATGCCGCCCAATCTTTAAAATACTCCTAAAATGTTTGCGAAAAGACCCATTTATCTGAGATATTCCTCAATATCCTTTATTCTATGAGTATTAACCATACACAATCTCAAAAGAACCTTAAAAGAAGCCCTTATTAGCAACCTTGCGCCTTCCGCCCATTTTTTCGTATGCCGCCCAATCTTTAAAATACTCCTAAAATGTTTGCGAAAAGACCCATTTATCTGAGATATTCCTCAATATCCTTTATTTTATGAGTATTAACCATTCACAATCTCAAAAGAACCTTAAAAGAAGCCCTTATTACGAACCTTGCGCCTTCCGCCCATTTTTTCGTATACCGCCCAATCTTTAAAATTCTCCTAAAATGTTTGCGAAAAGACCCATTTATCTGAGTTATTCCTCAATATCCTTTATTCTATGAGTATTAACCATTCACAATCTCAAAAGAACCTTAAAAGAAGCCCTTATTAGGAACCTTGCGCCTTCCGCCCATTTTTTCGTATGCCGCCCAATCTTTAAAATTCTCCTAAAATGTTTGCGAAAAGACCCATTTATCTGAATTATTCCTCAATATCCTTTATTCTATGAGTATTAACCATTCACAATCTCAAAAGAACCTTAAAAGAAGCCCTTATTAGGAACCTTGCGCCTTCCGCCCATTTTTTTGTATGCCGCCCAATCTTTAAAATACTCCTAAAATGTTTGCGAAAACACCCATTTATCTGAGATATTCCTCAATATCCTTTATTTTATGAGTATTAACCATTCACAATCTCAAAAGAACCTTAAAAGAAGCCCTTATTAGGAACCTTGCGCCTTCCGCCCATTTTTTTGTATGCCGCCCAATCTTTAAAATACTCCTAAAATGTTTGCGAAAAGACCCATTTATCTGAGTTATTCCTCAATATCCTTTATTCTATGAGTATTAACCATACACAATCTCAAAAGAACCTTAAAAGAAGCCCTTATTAGGAACCTTGCGCCTTCCGCCCATTTTTTCGTATGCCGCCCAATCTTTAAAATACTCCTAAAATGTTTGCGAAAAGACCCATTTATCTGAGATATTTCTCAATATCCTTTATTCTATGAGTATTAACCATTCACAATCTCAAAAGAACCTTAAAAGAAGCCCTTTTTAGGAACCTTGCGCCTTCCGCCCATTTTTTCGTATGCCGCCCAATCTTTAAAATACTCCTAAAATGTTTGCGAAAAGACCCATTTATCTGAGATATTCCTCAATATCCTTTATTCTATGAGTATTAACCATTCACAATCTCAAAAGAACCTTAAAAGAAGCCCTTATTACGAACCTTGCGCCTTCCGCCCATTTTTTCGTATGCCGCCCAATCTTTAAAATACTCCTAAAATGTTTGCGAAAATACCCATTTATCTGAGATATTCCTCAATATCCTTTATTCTATGAGTATTAACCATTCACAATCTCAAAAGAACCTTAAAAGAAGCCCTTATTAGGAACCTTGCGCCTTCCGCCCATTTTTTCGTATGCCGCCCAATCTTTAAAATACTCCTAAAATGTTTGCGAAAAGACCCATTTATCTGAGTTATTCCTCAATATCCTTTATTCTATGAGTATTAACCATACACAATCTCAAAAGAACCTTAAAAGAAGCCCTTATTAGGAACCTTGCGCCTTCCGCCCATTTTTTCGTATGCCGCCCAATCTTTAAAATACTCCTAAAATGTTTGCGAAAAGACCCATTTATCTGAATTATTCCTCAATATCCTTTATTCTATGAGTATTAACCATTCATAATCTCAAAAGAACCTTAAAAGAAGCCCTTATTAGGAACCATGCGCCTTCCGCCCATTTTTTCGTATGCCGCCCAATCTTTAAAATACTCCTAAAATGTTTGCGAAAAAACCCATTTATCTGATTTTCCAAAAAAATGGGATATGGTTTTTAGTTATTTCATCCCATTGCAATTTTATTGTCCATCAATGTAATAAACTATGCTATACCAACGAAACGAAAGTAAATATTTCCTACAAAGAGATTGATGAAAAACATGAAGTTTTTATAAGTGAAATTTTAAAAACCAGACACTCTTATTACTTTCACAAATTTCGACAAATGTTTGTATTAAGTGAATTAAAAATTCAAAAGCAATAATATTCTTTCGTTGCTTTAAACACCGTCCATTAATGTATATCAAAGATTACACAACACAGAGAGAGTACACAAACTTTAAGTGATAATCTACAGTAAGTAGATAATAGATACATAAATATAACATCCTCATTTATATGTCTCAACACATTTTTGATAAAATAAAATAATCTCTTAGCAAATCAAAATAAATTGAATAGATAAAGTCGACTAATGTGAAAACGCATAACTATCTACTAACTGCTTTATTTCAATGCATGAACTTCAAAATCGACTTCAATATTTCGTTAAGATTTATAATATCATTCTCAATTTTCAATTATAGAGGACACAAATCGCGAGCTCCTTATTGGAAAATACTCTTTACATTGATTCAACACATGCATAAAGACATAATTATGCCTAAATGATGATTAAGCATGTATTATGACGTCAATGTATTATGCAGGATTCATCAAATCCTTCCAATAACTATTAATACCATTACTCTAACTTTTACGACACTGTTTCCACCCTTTTTTCCCCGATTACTGTCAGATGCAAATTTATATACAATTTACCTCTATTTGTCCATAGTAATATAAATTATTGGAGTTAAGGTACCTGTAAAAATAATTCGTGTGTCTTAATGTAATGAAATGTTTATACTGTAGCAAAAATAACACTACAAAAGAAATAGACACCGGCCCCTGGAAAGAACACTACCTTAATGACACAGCTTTAAGAACAATAAGATAGCACAAAACCAAAAGTCACCCTTTTGATCTTTTTTAAAGTTTAAAAATTAAACTTTAACTTGTAAAATTGATGACATTTTATAATGTCTGGTCTCAACTTCATTATCTCCGTTATGCCTTCAATACTAAATTTATATTGGAATGATAGTCGTCTTCCACTTCTGAATGATCCAAAGGTTTTTAATTACATGTCTCCTTGAAAAGTCATTTTGCAAAATAGACAAGTATTCTGTCTTCGTGTTGTTATCTATTGCTTATGTCATTTACAGTCATATAATTTTCAGCGAACGACACATTTAATGCGAAATCAAACCTGTGAATAACTTTGAGACCAGACAATATAAAATGTCATCAATTTTACCAGTTAAAGTTTTACACTTTAACTGGTAAAATTGATGACATCTTATAATGTCTGGTCTCAAATTTATTACGATCGTGCATGCTATCAGGGCTACAGATAAAATACTATAAAATTACTGAGTACGGCCCTAAAATAAATTCCATGCGTATCATGTACGCACATACATACCTGTTTACGCTTGGACATTCATATTCATGCGTATCTTATTTCTAAATTTATCAAGGATGTTCTGATTCATGAATACAATTATTTCATGTTCAGGTTCATTTGACAATCAATTACCGATTGTTGATACCTTGTAAAATGTACTTCTCCGTTATGCCTTCAATACTATATTGGAATGATAGTCGTCTTCCACTTCTGAATGATCCAAAGGTTTATAATTACATGTCTCCTTGAATAGTCATTTTGCAAAATGGACAAGTATTTTGTCTTCATGCTGTTATCTGTTGCTTATGCCATTTAAAGTCGTATAATATTCAGCGAACGACACATTTAATGCGAAATCAAACCTGTGAAATGTTATTGCCAATGTTTTTCTCGATTCCTTGACAGTCAATGGATATGATTGTGAGAATTTTATTGGCATGTCTGGGAATTGCATTTCAAAGAAATGATTGAATACAATGATGCGTTACAGAGATCGTACAATTCATGACATGAAAAAAACATGAGCACTCCAAGTACAAATCCGTTTGAGCTGAGAGTTTGATCATGTAGATTGAAGATTAAACGAAATAGATTATCAATTCCTAAATAACAAAGATGATGACAATTCCTTCGATCATTTTATGCACGTTACGCATCTTTCATGTCAATTTCCTGCATGCCAATTGGTGTTAGGAGTCACATCAATCAACAATCACAGACAATGGTAGACTTGATATCTGTGACACACTACATATTTAGTTAGTATGTTGTTCTTGCTTATCTCTGCTCGTAGTCTCCAGGCATAAGGCATACGATACCAATGGCTTTTACTTTTGATGCCGATGTAACGTATATGAGAAACTGGTTTTACGTTTTCATAAAATCTATGGAGTTTTAATCCCACACAATCCCATCAACTACACTATGTCAACACAAAATACAATTATCCTAACACTCTACAGTGAGGTTTGTGGTTTTTTTATCGGTACATGATTTATTTAAAATGTTGTGTGACCCATTTTGCTTTTCATTAAATCAATAAGGTGTTTATAAGGTAACAGTAACATGTAACTTTCATTGTAAAATTTCGGACATTTACAGTGTTTCTCATGTACAGCTTACTGGTTAAAGACCCTGCGAAAATTTCATGGTTCTTCATATGGCTGTAATACGAATCAAACAATAATTATGGTGAAATTCATTAAAAACATTCAAATTTTAGATAGACATGGCATTCATTAGTTTGAGTTGTAATTAAACAAAACTTTACCTGTTTACTTAAGCTGCAAATTGTTCGCACCATTTACATAAAAAACTCAAATCTTCTTTGGATAAGTGATGCCATTATATTTTCATTCTATTGAACCGTTTAGCGTTTAGTCTGTTCTCTCAAGAATACAAATGCCAAACGTTCATTGGTTGATACTTACTGCAAGGCAATTTGCAGATGTTGTCGTGATTAAGGATATAAATCCATTTTGTTTTATTTTGGGCTTGTATGTAGTGCGTTTTGCTGTTTTGTGCTAATTTAGGGTTAAAATGCACTACATTCAACCCCAAAAGAAAAAGAAAAAAGGATTTATGTCCAGACTTGCATGACTGGTAAGATAAAATGAGGAACTAGCGAATAAATACCAGAACCAGTATCGAACGGTTCCTCTTGCTTGCGAAACAACGGTACAGTTCTATTTTCAAAGAACACACTGCAATAAAAGAAATATCAATACAAAAATCAAAAGGATGTTAAATACAACTTTTCTTTGTTTCATTGATGATAATATGAACGGAAGACAGGTTTTCTATACCGTCAGTTACGATTTTCACGTAAATACATAGGATGACCTATCACCCCTAGGACTGACCAAATCGAGAGACGTTACTCTATACGTACGTAGTTGTACACTTCAGTCCTGGCATAGTTCTTTTGAGGAAAGTCAATGTTATGCAACATACTATGAAGTGAATTCCGATCCAAGGCTTTAAGGCTAATAAACCAGCGTCACAATCTACAATTTATATGAAACATATACCTTTGTTGCTTGTACCATATGCTAGCAGTTGACTGTTTCTTTATAACATTGTAATGTGATAAAACACCATAATGTAACACAGTGTATGTTTCATTGCTTTTGTGTGTGGCTTAAATAAGCGCTGGGGTAAGTTCAAATCATCTTTATAAATTTTCATTTTAACTTTAAACTGTCAAAATTACGATATTTTATTGCTTTCAATGATAATCGAAAAACGGCCATATAAATGTTATGTTAAGTCGACATTCTGCATCCCATTTATATGTTTATATAACCAACTTAACCCTATAGAACCCTATTTGTCTTGATAATGCTGTAAATAAGATTGATTCCAAAATTACATTTCAGTCAATGGCCCGCTCCATTGTCCTATTTACGATCATAAATTACGACTTTAACATTTTTATTGTCACATTAGTGTACTGATAAGCAACAAGATCCCTATTTTAAGAGACAACCAATACATCGATATCTCTATTGAATAACACCGTTTTTTAAGTTTGACATCTTTGACATTAACAACTTACTCTCTGGCCCTTTAACCATGTTAAATCATTACCTGTGTGCTTTACATTTAATCTATATATACCTCAAACCATACTGCCATTACAAGTTGCCACATCAACTGATCATTATGTACTTTTCCTTGTCGGAACCATTTTAAGAATTATTTTTTCATAGTAACATTTTCAACCTGAAAATATAAAAAGCTCATCATTACGGATATGTCCTGAGAACTGAATTGTTTTATTTCCTTGCAGTTTTTCAGGCCAGGTAAAATATCTAATATGTGTTTAGATGGAGAATATCGAAGATAAAAGTAAAACCAATTTGAAAAGGCCATAATGGCACATCTACACAAGTTCATTGATGTGTCATTGATCAAAGCCTCATGTTGTTTAAGTTCTTGTTTGGAAAAAAAGAACACACGCATTGAAGGACCGAAGGGCGGACGAATGACCGAGGTCATTTCTATATAATTACCTTGTTGCGGAGAATATCATCTAGAAATGATTCGTTTAATTGACATGATTTCTTCATGGTTTTACAGTTTTACTTGGACGCTAACTGAAAACAATACGACAGCTTTTTATGTATTTATAGTACAAGTGAATAGCTTCAGATGACATAAACATAGATATGTCCATGAACTTTGCTGTAAAGAAAGACATCCGTATAGAACTTCAATAAAAGAAAACTTGACATAAATGAAAATCTCATGTTTTAATGTGTAACAGTTCACTTCGTTGTTATAAAATTGGTAGTTAAGCGGGCAGAAAAATATTAAAACTATCTAAATATGCATAGTGCATTGTTGCATATTTCGTAAGCTGTCTTTCCTAAACAGAAATATCAGCTATAACATGTTCTCGATGAAAGACAAAGGAAAATATCCGTTGAGTTCAAGCTGGTAGCTTCAAGCTCCTTAATTAACGATATTTCATTGGCTAAAAAATAACAGTCGCGCATAACCACGAATATAAAGCCGCCAGCCATACGAAAGATTTAGCCCGAAAGAGATCTGGGTATTAGGAGCGGGAGCGGATTCATATACGCTGATTTAGCAAGATGTAGATAAATTGTTACCGGTACTTACATACTCACTTGACATTTTATCATATTATTTGATTTAATATTTAAAGATGTGATGATATATAAGTTTGATAATTAATGCATATATCGTATCTTGTGATAACTTTTACGATTCAAAACGGTATGGATTTGCCGCAAGCTGAAATCTTATTTAGATTGAAATGCTATTGAAGCCAGTTTACTAATGACTAAATTTTCTGATTCTCTTTTCATTATCATTTCTGTGACTTTAATTTGCAAATCTATACTGAAATTACCTGTCCTTGACTTAGGTAAGCCAATTAAATGTACACGTCAATTGGACCTGGAAATCTCTAAAACGACGTTTTTCAACACATGAGGGAAATGGCCGACAGTTCCACAACCGACAATCAGAGACTATAACAGACAGGTTGGTTAAAAGATCATGGCCAAAACTACATAGAGATTACAAAACGAGTGGGTGTTGAATATGGAAAATATTCCAACGAGATATTTTTAAACGTTTTGATTTATTCACGAGCGAAAGCGAGTGAATAAATATATAGAACGTCATACTAGTGCATTTTGATGTTTTGTATTGAACGAGAATATGTCATGGGAGCAGAGAAACAACGAGTTCGAAGAACGAGTTGTTTCTATGCTCCCATGACATTTTCGAGTTCAATACAAAACATCAAAATGCACTAGTATGACGTTCTATATTTATTATATACCCGATCTTAATTAATAAAAATATGTTTTATAAAAAATAAAAGGTTGGGTAGCAATACACATTTTCACGCCATACATACTTCCGCGTTGAGGTTACCTTGACATTGGTATTAGTACCCCGATGACCGAATAACGCAATTGACCTGAATGCCACATTCCTCCGCATGACGTCAAGTATAGCAAGTCCGACTTTCACATCTTACGATAACAACAAATAGATAAAATGAAAGATATTTTGATCAAATTCACAATTGATTTAATATGATAAAGCATAAATCAAACACTGATCAAGCTATTTTGTTTATAAACAATCGTGTAGAAATCAGTAACTTTTAAAGTTCAAGGTCATTTTCAAAATTTTCAAATACGTTGTCGTGGCTCGCTCGCGCCATCAGTTATTCGGAGTCACTGTTGAAGATAACACGTCTACGCTTTTGCTGCTGATTTTCATGGATCATGGTATTTGTTTATACTTGTAATCAAATCATTTCGAAATGACAATCTTGTTTTATAAAGCTTTTGTGCAACTCTCGCAAACTGGGAATCCCAATGACCTAAATGTATATCTATAAATAGCTGCTTCGGGAAATCCGGGAAGTCCCAAGGTTCAGAAAAAGTAGAACCGGCAGGGGTGCAATACGGAATCTCGAGTGCAATACGGAATTTGAAGACGGATTCCGTATTGCACCCTTGTATTACTATCCTAAGTTTACATGGGTATATAATAAATCGAAATGTTTAAAAATATTGAGTTGGAATATTTTCCATATTCAACACCCACTCGTTTTGTGATCTATTTATTACACACAGGAAAATAGGAAACTTGTTCTTTGAAGACCTCAAAATGTTCACTGAAAGACGTTAGCGCGCATGAATACATTGTGCTCAATAATACACTGCCTCTTTTGTCTGAAACATAGGCCACGTTATAGTTGTAAAAGAATCAAAGAGCCATACGTAACAGAAATATGAGTATTTTTTCATATGGTTTAATGTACTAAGATTTGATAAACAGTGACAGGCAAACAACTTGACAGATCAAAACGCAATTACAATATTCTCCGTCACTGAACACTTGACGCGTCATCGCTAAATTTGACGTGTTACTGCTAACGATAGATGAACAACGGCAGCTCGCTTTGAACAAAGAAACACCGAGTCTGTCAAACTAGACAAGTGCGAGAGAACGGAAAGTAGATTGGTGATTTAAAATATGACTCAAGTCATTGTGGCGGTTCATCGACAGAGTACTGTAGTTGTTTATGCACTCTACGTTCAGGATGTAAAAAGCGCTAAAAGGAGATAACTCTGCCGCGAGTGCTTCATCGACGAAATGAACACTTAAGAATTATCTTGAACACAAACAATACTTTTTCAAAAAATGACCTACGTCAATATTTTATTATTCACAAATTTAATGTGATATTTGGTTGTTTTTTGCTGATAACTACTTGAATATAGGTGTGATGTTAATCTGAAATGTTGAGGTGGCAACGGAAAGATCACTTGTACTCGCTCGATTGTTAAAGTAATTCGGCATTATGACGTCACTATCGTTGAATAAACTCTTATGGATACACAACATTCGTTGAATAACTTTCAACTGGTTACACGACACTTGTTTCAAATAACCAAAATGATCTCATAAAGATACTCAGAACACGTGTGTAATTAATCATGATAACCGGAGTTCGATACAGTGTGGTGTTTTGAGCAACCCCCAATATTCAAAACTATGTGATGCTGTAGAAACGGTAGGACATGACTGAATTAATCATTTGTTGAAATGTAAATCGTATTTTTTGTAGCAAATATCTTCAAATATCAAAACTTTATGTTCACATTTGAAGAAATTACTACTAAAGTTCCAACGGTACTCATTTTTAACCAAACATAACCATTGTTCTAGTGCATTTTTGAAGGTTTTTACTGCTAGAACAAGTGGCTTTTAGTAAAAGGTAATTGATAAAAGTATGATTATTTGAATAATTGACTGTCCAATCCGGCGTATCAGTATACTGACTTTCATTTTACGGTATAAATCTAACTAAACCTGTACTTGATCACAAAAATACCAGGATTTTATAAATATCCAAAAGTAATGAAACCGTTATCTGAATGACACTGAAAGACAATCTATGACACCATCATAAAACTAAAATTTCTAACATATATACTTCTAATTTCTAAAACGCCACCTACAAATACAAACAATTTTTACGTAGTACATTGAATGGTACATAGAAAGAATTGGTAAGAAATGGGTCCTACGCATGGATAATTTAGAATTTTCAACAATTTTTCTTCTGGAACAATCTTTAGTATAGGAGTTTCTTGCAGGATTTGTCTTTTATCATCGGATAAGGTTCCGATCCGGCGTATCAGTATGGGTAGTGAAACCGATCAGTTTGTAGAAATCTACAACACGAGCGTTTCCTCTCCGAATAATCAACTGAAGTTGTTTTCATCCGCAATCTGCAACAAAGGTTTTCATGCTACAAATTTCAATAAAAAATATTCATGATTATCAAAAAAGATTAAGCAAGGATAAACAGCGACGTCACATCAAAACATAATCAGTCTAATGTAATTAAGGAGAAAAAAGTCATGTTCATTTCAAAAATAGATTCTTTAATGTATTTGTTTTGGCGCTTACAATGCATAAACGGTTTAAAACGTGTGAGTTAAACCGGTATAGATAGAGAAGCACGTGGATGTCATTTATACAACAGATATACTTGAACTTTTTAACCGAATAAAGCACAGTAAATAATATTTGTATATATAACTGCTCAATGCTAATGCAATGCTCACTGTAATTTTTTGTAAAAGTTTAAATAGTGGATTTGAGTGTTGCTATTCGTTTCTTGCTCAATATAATATTGTAAAAAAACACATTCAAAGCAGAAGTCTGCATACACGTACCCCTTCAAGTTTCATTAATATATCATGGCGCAGAGAGGTTCGACTTTGATCATACATGGTGGGTTCAATAAGTTTTCGATGGTCATTATAAAACAAACTAGCATAACCTTTTGTTTACTTTTATATTTCAATTTAATAACCCTTCATCGCAATACTCTTATTCCACTTCTCGTTAAAGCTATTACTGCGACTTTTGTAGAAATCTTCGGGTTGCCCCCTACCCCGCCTCTGTGGCAGCGTTGACGTCTTCGTCATTCCGGAACTACCTTCGACGCAAAAGCAGATCACCACATGGCAGCACGGCGTTTTTGTCGGATTGTCTTTCGCAATTTTTTTGTCTAGGTTGGCATAATATTGATGTAGTATTGTTTTCAGTGGCATGTAATCAATCAATAATAGGCCTTTTGCATCCCAAAAGATCGTGGCCTTGACCTTGTCAGCTGATGTTGGAGTTCGAAACTCAGTGGAGTTGGAGAACTTGGGTGCTTCGACCGCTCGGAATCCAGTTTAGTTTCAGGGTCCCAGTGGTGGATCCAGGCTTCGTCACCTGTCACCAGACGCTACAGAAACCCGGTTTCATCAGCGTTATAAAGATCCAGGAGCTCCAAACAATTTGTATTTCTTTTATGGCGATCTTGTGCCCTGAGATCTCTGTCTACCAATCTTGCATATACCTTGGACATAGCACGATGATCGTGAATGAGTTTTTCAACGCTACCATCTGATATCTGGAATTCCAAAGACAGTTCCGACACTTTCACACGGCGGTCAGCTAAAATTCTTCTCTCGATAGCGACAATAACTTCCGGTGTGGTACTTCTGATGGCCTGAGGGTAATCGTCTAAGGACTCCCTGCTTTTCTTAAATTGAAGAGACCAGCGACAAACTGTTGAATAGTGGGTAGCATCAGATTAAACATACGATTATGTTTTTCTGTAGCTTAGCATCCCTCCTTTGTAAGGAACTTGATCGTAGCGCGTTGTTAATATTTGAGAGAATCCATTATTAAGGAGACCCCTAGGTCAGTGCAGCAATTATTCTAAATAACTATTGTGTCTAGAAATTGTTTTTACATGTGTCAGTATTATATTTTGACTAAAGTAACAGCCGCTGTAAGCTGACACTGTTTATGTAAACATAAATAGCCAGCTTGCAAAACTTATTGAACCCACCCGTATGTCAGTCTAAATTTCCATCAAACATACATATGAAAACAATCAATGTGTGAATAAGGTAAAAAACAGTCATTGACACCGCCCTGGTAAAACAGACAAATTGCATAGTCAAAAATGATTCGGTGTTACAGCAATGTTCGATTACTTGGGGTCGAAAGCTTAGGATAGTTATAGATTCAGTTATCACAATAATAGCCTTGATAGCTTTCGTTAAGTTCTCTCAATAATAGGTATTATGAATTTACGTTTAATTATTCCAATAATAGGGGTTATCGCCAATTCATGTAGATGTCCGAAATAAAGGTGACTTTTCAACTTTTAACATTTGTTATGGATATAAGTTATGGATATAAGTTGAATTATCAAAATTACTGTTCTAAACTTTTTGGCGGTAAATCAAAGGACTCAGAAACGCAAAACGGAAATTGGCTTTAAGAGCATTTGATAGAAACCGTTTGCACAAAGGTAATCATAAGTAAGACAATCGTATCAACTGTTCTAATATAGATTATAACCTAGGTGCGATGCATTGAAGAATAGGATGAGTTTGTAATTGGATTGACAAAGGAACTGGAAGAAAGTATAGTTATATTCAGTGCTCTTCTGACAAGATCACTACCAACACAGAGTGACATCGACAGCCTCACAGACAGTCTTTTGTTCAGTAAAAAGGGAGAATTTTTTCCGCAACCAATCGTGATCATTGGGGTACCACGAATTCTGACTTCTGGTTTTGTGTTTTCAATAATCAGTCAGTAACTACATTTCAACTGAAAGCCTAAATGATTGAACGTTGCTATCACACCAAAACCTTTCGACTATCGAATTTGGCTGTTTTATTTGCATAAAAAGTAAAGGCATATCGCCATTTCTTTTGGACATCAACATAATATTTTTCACCCGTGGATTTAATCATCGTTCATTTTACTGTAAACGTTTATTAAGCACGTGAGTTTAAACGTTGAAACGTTTTTTAATATTTGAATGTTATGTATCCATGCAATAGTCTTCGTAATTCCTCAGCCCAATGTCTGAAAGCATTATCAAAGATTAGGTTTAGATATAGATGTCAAGGAATTTAAATAAGAATTTGCATTACACGATAACCTATTCTCTTTTGTAAGAAGGATTATATCCAACCAAGTCTATATTGGAAGCTTAAAATTAAATATAGCATTAAATGCATTGCTATACAGAAAGTTTCGAAAAGGTTACATTTTTCAGAATCATCATTTTCCTATTCCTCTGCTAGAGAGCAATGAAATAGCATTCCGTCCCGAATCCATTTCTCTTCAAATCTTCTAAATAGATTCCTCATTTTGTAAGTTTTTCGTTTCATTTGGTGTAAAATTGGACGGCTCCTTGACAAACTGCTTACAATCAATACAATCAAAGGCAGTAAAATTATCTGGAAAAAAATTGATTGTATAAGTCGACGCTAAATTAGGAAGATTTATGCCGGTTATAGAGCATTAAACTCTTGTAAGATAAAATTATCTAAAGATACATTAAAATATATAATTACCCTACGGCATTGTGAAAACGATGGGTTTGAAGCCAATAATATACCACTTTTCCTGAATCGTAAACATTTAAAAAACTTTCAAATTCTACATCTACTAAATGGAGTCATCGAAGTTTTCCAGGACGGCAAGCTCCTGTAAAAAGTTACATTGAGGTTATAGTGTGAATTTTTAGGATTTTGAATTTTCTTGATTAGGAACAGGTATTGGGATAAAAACCTTGAATCAATATTTTTATTACCTTTAGGGGAAATATCTGGGTTCATGTTTTTCAACGATACCCTAGGACAAAATAGCAATTATTTGTCTTGTCGTTATACTACAAACAATGCTTTGACTTTACAATTCGCCTATGACCTCTCGTTCAAAATGCGCCAACGCTGGCTAATCCGCCCATGCTTGGATGTTGTTTTTAATTTTTTCGTAGTTTCGTGAATTTGGTATTAAGCAGAATATTACATTCATGTGTTTATCTTAAGATGTTGACAACACTCGTACCCAAATATCATCTCTCTCGCTCAGGAAAACTATTATTTACGCACCCGTGTCGTGGACATAATATGTAATGGACACTCATATCCTCTATTTAGTCCAAATGCGGAACGTCAAAGCTCATGAGCATGTTAAACTTCAAACCAAAGTAGGAAAGTTTAAGTTTTGCGACATAATGTCCTACAACATTATTGAAAAAAAGTCGTTTTCAAATTCGTCCACTAATTCCAGTTCTATGAGTGAGGATCCTGACTGATACATTGATACAAAATTTAATTCCTCGGTCTTCAATGGAAGAAGATTGTAACCTAGGTTTTCCCTTACCCTCGACAGCAGTTGATAGATCTGCGTAAAAACAACAAATAAATTCTCCTTAATTTTTTCATTTACAATCTTATATGTTTTTAACTATCAAAATATTTAAGTTGAGGTTATCCTAATTATGGAAGTTCCGGCATTCGACATATGTAATTTGCATCAGTATTTAAATATCCGCTGACAATATATATTATAATACTGTAAATAAAGATAATAATATTGGATTCGGATAACGGGTTATAGGATTAAGAGGATATGTCCCCAGTGTTCTGGTGTGCTAAAAGTCTTGTATAAGGACGACTTCAACTGAACGGCATAACTCGCGCCGAACAACATCATTTATCAAATACTAGACTAATTTTGGAATCGTATTTTCACAATGATATATGTACCTTCATCTTTGTGCTTTTTCTCTCATGACTTACACGTTAAAAGTGTTAATCTACATTGTACTATTGATTTATGAGGATATGAAGAATGTAGAGTCATCGAGTAAGACTTATGAAATACGAATTAAAGATTTGATATAACTGTATGATATAAAATACGTTTCCCTTATATCAATTTTCATACGTTAGATATGATGTTAAATAGAACGTTGAAAACATGATTGTATCAATTTTGTATATTTGGTCTGATTGTGATTTCACATGTACAATAACTTAATAAATTATTTTGATTTTGATGTTCAAATTTGTTTAATGTGTATCACATTTTGTAAATTATTTAGGATTTCTAGTTCATATTTATAACCAGTGCTGAGGAATTTATGTGACTAAGGAAACTTTATGAGGTATTTTACAATTTAAAAAACTCTCAGAGTAGAGTAATAGCATAAATCGTGATTAGTTTTTAGTTTACATTGTAACTGTAATCAGATCATCTTTCAGTTATAGCTACGGGCCACCGAGTATATTATATAACCTACATTATGAATTTAGAATATGAATATCAAATTAACGTATTGTCTGATGATCGAATGTGTAAGCACGGTGAAGGACTATTTTTTATTCAATATCTTCAAAACCAGTTGATATGACGCCTTGGTGAATTTCAAGTGAATTTGGGAAGTTGTTGTCTGAGTTATTCTTTTCTCATCCTGCTTAATCAGCGTATTTGAATCCGCTTAGCTCCATCCTATTAACCTGATCTCTTTCGGGCCATATTTTTCGTATTTATTTTCTCTACTAATTGCTGTTTTATTCCATTTGTGGTAATTTCAGATGCCATCGATTGTTGTAAATTAGAAATTGAGGGATGTCTATACAAATGTATTGACTGATTTTAAATCAAATCAGCACATATATTAATGTTAATCAAAAAATTAACAAAAGAAGATTTTATCAAACATACTGTGATATATGCTACTGTATGGAAACAACGATAGTTCAAAAAGTAAATGCCACTGAAAAGGAGGCTGTAAAATGTATAGAGTGTAGAGTTGTCCTATTTTGCAGAATTGGTTTCAGTAATTGAAACCTGATTTCAATTGTGAATAACCCACATATACAATGTAATACGAACATCTGCTAATGGTGAACGCTGTTGTTTCGTAAGCAAACATCCTTGTTGGTTTTAAAAAAAATCTTATTCTTTAAATGAATTAAATGTGTAACTTCAGCGATAATTTGACATTTTGTTTCATATTTACATACTTAAAGCTGATGTTTTAGAGTAATAGTGACGGGAAAAAGAAAAATTTGCAAACAAGGACTTTAAGACATGAAAACTTCCCCCACAAGGCATAACTCACGCGATTCTTCATTGCTGACTTGTTCCCTAGTGCCAAAATTCGTAATGTGAAGGCAGCGCCCTCTTCGTTGATAAGCTGTAACCTCTCCGATATGACTATTGAGTTGATTCAGCTGCAATAGCTAGACAGCTGACACAAATAAAGTAAGAGAAATGAGGAACATTTCTAATAAGCCACTGATTGGGGCGTTCGCGATTTACGCCTTGTGGGTAAGTACGTAATTCAATTGTTATGTAACGTTCCCCTCGCCTGTCTTAATACCCTTTAAACTGATCATTAAATAAAGAATTTCACACCTGGTCTATTATCATTGCATCCAATTTATAATGTCAAGGACTTAGACGATAAAAGCTGAATCATGAAAGTTACTTGATAGTTGAAGGACTTGAGTTTCTATCAAACATAATTTGTAGACCGACCTTGAGATTTCTAGCTATTTCAATTTCATAATAACTGAGTCTAATTACGAACGGTAAATATACTGTGAATATGTCATAAATATTGCATAAGGAAGACGGGTTTGATGAGGGAAATTATAATTTCATATTTATGATTTGTATGAACCAATTTATATGTTTCAATCCTAAAACTTCTCCTGAGTTAGACTTTTTATCATTCAGGTCATAGATCTGTTACCAGGCTTTCTACAGAAGTAAGTATTTCACACTGACACATTTCATTGCTAGAATAGACTCGACTGGTATTGGAATATTACAAGTCACAAATGTTGTTTAATGTATAAGGCAATATGTATACAGTTGACAATTTCGGTATGGTATCCTTATTGTGTTTTGACTTGATCTTGACCATTAAATGCTAAAGCAACATCTTCAAAATAGATATTAATATTTACAACAAATGAAAGGGTTTTTTTAGATAAAATTTCTCAAGTTTGAAAGTCCTCGAAAAAACGAGATATCGCATCGTGCTCCTCACATTTGTAATATCAAAAGTACAATATCATAATTTTAACATTTGATAATCATGTTTAAAATATTGTTGGTTTTTTCAAAGTTTTGCATTTGCCTGATAGTAACGGAAAGTCCAATGTTTTTTATCCAGAGGATTATATATGGGTGTCCTTGACATATTATGTTTATGACACGAGAGCCAAAATATTAGTATTTCCCGATCGAGCGAGGGATAAACTGATATTTAGGCACGCATTTGGACCGCACGGTCATAGGCCAACTATGACATTAAATTTATGGACGCGACGTCACAATGAAAGAATGATATTTTGCCCAAGGGAATCATATGAAAAAATATTAACCCCGATATGATTGCCCTAGTAAGTAATAAAATAGGAGTTTTAAAAAAGTTAGAAACTGCGCGATGTTTAGCAATAAAATATGATACTGCAATTAAACACAAGCAACATGCCATGTGTAGAATGATAGTTGTGGGAGTATATAGATATAACATATCAACCTACTATTTCTTTTATAGGGCTATAAATGGTAAGGCATTGTAAGTAATGACTGTTTAAAAAATGTGTGGAGGCGTGATATTTTCAAAATAATATTTTAATTGTATCTGTAAGTAAACCTTGTTTATTACGGCATAAAACAAATTCCAGGCGATGTTCCCGAAAAATGTTGGCTGATGACGTAAACTTTTCTGACGTGAAAGAGGAATATATGTAAGTGAAAACTGTCCATCGACTGCCGGGTAAACCTATTCCTGGTGACCAAAACCCAGACCAACCTCAGATCTCATTGAAATAGGACCTAACCATCCGCTCTTAATTCGTTTTTCTTCACAATTTTAGGAGTGCTATTATTGGTTGAACGGCAAGTAGAAGGGTAAAATAATAAAATGACCGAAATCAAAATCCTATTTTATTGTAATAGGATTTACGAACCCACTCCATAAATCGCAAGTTTTTTGTCAATGAAGGATACGAGTAGTTTCGTTTTGTTCTATATGGTGTCTCCCTTTCGCTTGATTGGATTAATATTTTGATCAGTTTCATGTCTAACACTACCAAAAACGGTGTATAGACAAAGTTATAATTCATATACAAGTTATAAGGTATGATATATTGAAACCGAAAAATACCTAAAAATCCTATAAAAATTTGACTTTGACAAAAGCTTTACCATTCTCAGCCTTATAAGTAATACAATGATGAAGTTTACACATTAAGGTAATTGCTTAATGATAGAATAAAAAAAAGTATACATAAATATAACGTTAATACGTTTAAGTGTATATAATTGCATTTACGTTAATAATATCTTCACAAAAAATAAAAAAATCCCACATGTCCTTCAAAACAGTCTTGCAAAATATTGCACTGTTACAAGAGAATATGCAATGTGATATATAGCACCTACATTTATTCAAAACTCCTACGAATAAACGTATGTTTTATTTGTGATATTTACGTCTAAGATTTATCTGTATGAAAAATATTCACCTTGGCAGTATATCTAAGCAGTAAGGGCATAGATTTTGTAAGATTGTGGAAATGTATCTCATTCCACATGTATGTCACTGTTTAAACCGACTCGTACATATTTTGATATCGAATCGTGATTCGGGAAAGTAGTCATCTTCATATCTAATATTGTATTCTTTCCGCTGACAGAATTTCTTTTTGAACCAGACAAGTTTTGAGAGAAGATATTGATAAAGATGTGACAATAAATACTTGTAAAGTTCAGATAACTATCGCATTTGATGAAAAATTCAAAAATTGCGTTTGAATAAACCCAATGCTCGTTCTGAAAAATCAACGCTGAACGATTTAAGGTGAGTTTTATTTCGTTTGTTTTTCTATTCCTATGAAGAACAATGCTTACACTAAACGTTTATTGTCAGCACCCAACATGGGAAAAGTTTGTTCAACCTGTATTTATAATCCCCTACACCAAATGTACATATACATTCATATTTTGTGTGAGGACATGAATCCCTTTTGTAGTTGTAATCTGCATGGGCAACACGGCCTCGATCCTCGATAATCCGTTAAACGTTTTCCAATTTGCTCTGGATCCACGGTAAGCTCGACCCGATAATTTTATCATCTCCCTTTGCAGTACTTTGATCCAATCAGCTGTCCCCGTTAGCATGTCCAGCAGACCAATCAACTGACTTCAATCATGACACACCTACGCTTCGTCCTTATAAAAATATTGACACAAGTTTACTTACAAGCAAACCTCAACCACATCTCACTCCCAAAAAACAACATCCTACAATACTTCACACCGCAACTCTCACCACCCCGCATTTACCTGCATCTCACCAAAATCACAAGCAAACTCAACCCACTAAATCAACTACACTTCAATACATACAAGACAACTGGCACGAGTGGTGCCACATATACACCGACGAATCCAAGGATCCCGAGGCACGCACCACAGGCTTCGGCTGCCACATTACAGAACACACACCACACACCCACATCACACAAGCTGCCGTCCTCAGGGCGGAACTAATGGCTATATTGGCAGCACTTCAAAAACCAATAATACTCAACCATCCTATAATTCTAATCCTTTCAGACTCACTCAGTGGGCTGGAAGCACTTAAATCTAAATCTACCAAAGACTGCGCTGGCATAATATCTCGAATACTACATACTATACAACAACCGTCAGGGTAAAACTATAAAACTCTTCTGGGTTCCTGCTCACGTCGGCGTTTATGGCAACGAAATAGCCGACAGAGCAGCAAAAGAGGGCCTAAAACTAAATACCATTACCCACCCACTTCCACACTCTAAGCTAGAGGTTAAAAGCCTCGCTAAACTACACATAAACATAGACAACACACTAATTCTACTATTGCTAAATACACCAAAACACTTCTCCCCAAACAACTCAGTTAATTCAAAACATACAGCAAAAAAAATTGTCCCTGATGATCCAGAAACATGTAAGTATTATGTTTGGTACTTAATAAATAAAAATTTGTGTACGTGTCTCTGGCAGGGTGAAATAAAAGCATTCCTACTGACTTCGGCCAAAGGGATACATCTTTGAGTGAATCGGTAGAGTGTCTGACCCTCACCCGGAGGTCACCCGCTGAAGGTGATCTCACATTCTCTTCTGTCACATAGGCAGAAGAGTACCATTTTCTAATGGATTTGCTTGGATATTGTACTGTAATTTCTTGAAGATGTCTGAATGAACCTGAAAATAAGCCTTCAGGAAAAAACTTGAATATGTATTTGAAATCTGAACTTTGCCTTACATGCATGGAATTTGAATGGACATGAAATGGATTAAGCGTTGAATCATTGAACCTGGATATTATAAAGAATAGAAATTGAAATATGGAATTTAGAATCATGTTGTTCGAAAGGAATGTTGATATATTAAGTTTTTGACCTGAATTTGCAAGTACAAATACATGAACATTATTTTACTGAACAATTCCAAAACACCATGTACATTATATTAAAAGTATTGTATTTCTGACTTTGTATTGTAGGATGTGCGTATCGTGCAAGTGCAAGGAGCTGGAGTCCTCTCAACGGTAAAAAACGGTAGCAAACAAACAGCATGCCTACTTTAAAAGGTAGTGATAGTACAAGTTCCGTAGATTTTTTAATCCCAGAACACATCTATTTGAAACAAAGATTACAGTAGTAACCACTGTTTGGTTCCGTTAAAATTTGTAAAATGATTTAGACACTACAAATGTAACCTAAAACCCACGATGTTGTTTATGATGTAATCCATCGTCAATATTAGGGTAATCATAGCTACGTGTTTACATGATCACACTATATCAAAATCAACGTACAGTGGTATAATTACAAATGAAATCACAAACAATAAAAAAACTTTATTTGTAGATAGACATGATGATGATGATTATTATTATGACTTTTGGCAATATTTATCTTTAGGTGAAGCGAAAAGGCCATATAAGGCCTTGATGACACATAGTTGATAAACATATCCCAAAAACATAATAATTAGCCTCTAACTTTCGAAATTGCTGTATGTGTATGTTAAATTATGGTATGATCTTTAAGGATATATGAGACAAAGAAATATTATTTTCAGAATTATCATGTTTTTCAAAATAGCAACTCTATGGAATCAGTATCATAGAAAGGTAAAATTAATGGGCTCACCAAAGGATATGTCGACGTTAAAGAATAATACTGCCATCGGCCAATTACGCTATTTCACGTTGAGTACAAAATTTATGAAAACAAAAATTTAGATTGTTTGTAATAAATACCCTCAGTTTTATTAAGCTTAGTGTTTCGGTTTTCAACTTTCAACAGTATCGTAAGTTGTATTTCAATGAATAGAGCAAACTATATAAAGAAACCCGAAGTTGAAAACAAGACACTTTTATACAATCGTATGATATGTGAATTCTTACCTGAAAAAATATGTAGGACAAGGTGCTGTCGAAAGCCAAAAAAATGAAATAAAGCTGTTGAACAAAAGTTAATCTATTACTTGCTAACTTAGTGCAAATGTGATCTAAAGAATTATCTCTGGCATACCACATCTGAACCTTGTTTTAGTAGTGTAGATACGAACCATTAAAATACTGATCCAAAAGTGTGGTCTGCAAATTTGAATATTTCAAAACTGATGCTTTTACATAGAAAATTACGAACAGTATGACAAACATTGTTCAGTAGATGTATGTAAAGGTAGAAACCCACAAAAGCATATCTGCAAAACTGATTTTGTTTGATTTATTCCCTCTATTAATCTGTGTTTTATGACAAAAACGTCTGATTGAAGGAAGCTAGAGCTCGACGAAAAGTTGTTGAAGTGCAATAGGTAGATGCAGTCCACAAATAATCGGATCTCAATTATCCGAAACTCCGCTCTTCTAGTTCATCCTGAATGTTCGTATCTGCATTTGCCTCATGAAATTTCACACATTCTGCTTGATTTTCATTATTTTTGTGACAGAAACATGTAATGTAATGCAATGTAATGTTGCGTGTCATCTATCAGTAGTAACTCACTCATAACTGTCATATTTTTTTACATTAGCCTGTCATAGATATCTGAGTTAGACTGAATTATGTTTCAAAAAACTTTACAGTAATAGGACTATTATTTATTCTAAACAGCCGTTTCTTTTCAAAACGTTTATCATTATTGTATCGAAACTAAGGTAACGTATTAAGATCTTTTACAAAGTTTGCTACTAAGTAAAACAAATTATTCTTTAAAGTACTATCCATGTCTTTAATGTAAATATGAAATACATTGACAATCGGGAAATAAGAATATTATTTGTATTATCAATGATCAGCAAAATAAAACCAATTCCCTATCTTCAGTCATGAGATGAAAATCTTGTCCTGTCTGTCACTCTACAACTGCATTTTAAATTTTTTTACACTCTCTAAATGTATCTTTTGGACAAATATATATTTTGTATAATCTTGAATACATCTGGTGAAAACTGAACCAATTCATATATATTTTAACTTCAGGAGATAATTAACCTAATGGTGTATCGAATGTCTTCACGGCAGTAGACTGGAGAACAACTTGAATTGATAACAATATTGTTTGTTGGTATGGTCATGCTTATTAACATGACTTGGATGAATTCGTGATTCTGATTGGCTGATTTGATTTGATTTCCCTACGTTATATGGCCATAATACCCGCAAATTAGCTAGGACGAATCACCGAGAAATGATACAACATGTCCACTACATTCGGACCGACTGAAGATTTCAATGTTCTGATTATCTTGATATCAAATAGCCTTCCTAAATATTGACCGATGTCATTGTTTGTTGTTTTTAACCTGCAGACAGTCAATATATTTCTAAATATGATGTAGTAATTGAATAATAAATTAGTTACAATAGCTTACTTTGTCTTATTTTTTACGACTTGTTTCATGCGCCCGCCTTCTCTCGAATGGAGTTCTCGTAGCATGACGTCATAAAGGCCAACCGTTTTGAGGTTCCAATGATCGCGTCACTATCACAATGAACTTTGGAATTTAATGAAGGTGTTATCAATGTTTGCCAACGAGTTACACAATCTGTATCCAAACGTCGCAAATCTCAGAAAAAAGAAGTTGTCATCCATAAACATTTCTACTAGTTTATAAAAGCCAGAAACTGTAACTGGGAAGCTGAATATGAAATACATGTAGATTCAATTTGTTTGACAACGCAGTTGTTGTATAACGACTATACCAAATATCAACTATATTTTATATTAAATATTTGTACTTACTTTGCTGGTTTAAAAAAGACCAGGAACTGTAACTGGGAAGCTGAATATGAAACAGATTCAATTTGTTTGACAACGCAGTTTTTGTATAACGACTATACCAAATATCAACTATATTTTATATTAAATATTTGTACTTACTTTGCTGGTTTAAAAAAGACCAGGAACTGTAACTAGGAAGCTGAATATGAATTGTTAAACGTTCCAAAAGGATGTAATAATATCTTTAAATTAAAGTACCATAAATTGTAATTGCGTTTGGAATTGCAACTTCCACGTCTGTTATTGCAAATAACACTACCGTAATCTGGAGTCAATAATATCCAATTTTATAGTTGATATTACTTATGGAAAACTGATATCATAATACCCATATACCTTAGATTAAAAGTAGTTATATATCAGCAACATTGGGCTTACACAATTTGCTATAAAGTGAATATTACAGAGAATGTTGCTGAAACTTAAGACAATAAAGAAATGTAGAACTATCTCTTCGGATATTTGCTGGAAATGCCTTAGGTCTATTATATTTCATTATGAAACATTCTATGATTGTATTCAGAAACCAAATCCTTAACGTTTCCTCTGAGACGAATCTTCTCGAATTGTTCTATCTAAAGTCATAAAACATATGTATGAGGAAAAATGTTCATGTACACTTTAAGAATAAAATATCTATAATTTTAGAATTTTTTAAAAGTATACGACTTCTTAAGATTGTTCATTTCATTCTCCGATGGATACACACACTTGTTCTGTTAAAAATGTGTTATCAAGATATTAAAAAGTTCATTTTCGTTTGAAAAACCCTTGTCCAATGTTTTGGGTTCAGATATTATGGAAACTCGTCCCAGTGTCTTCTGATAACAAATATATCAACACGAGTTGTTCGAAAAAACAAATATGCCAGGTCCTTTTTTATATAAGGAGTTGTGATATATTTGATGAAGACATGATGATGGATTCCATTTATCATCAAAACCTTGAATTTTCGTTTTCATAAAATGTTACATTCTACACAGATGATGACGTTGTGGCCTCATTTTGTTTGAGATAGTTTAGGTTAAGGCATCCTTATGTAAAAGCATTGTGATGTCATGTAGTTGGTGAATTCAGGGCATTCAGCAAATTTCAGCATCAATTAAAAGTTGAAGGATTGAAGGAGATGTTACTTAATGACATGTTAAGCTTAGACAAATCCTGTCAGTTCGAACTGTCAAATAAACTGACACCGACATGATATGTTCAGTCCTTATTCAGACCCACACTATGCACTCCTTAACATGATAAATTGGAATGAAAGAGGGACAAGGTACATATATGTATCTTATTACCCATATGGTTATTCATAAATGGATATTTTCAATATGAGCACATGTGCACATATCACTTTTGCCTAGCAACGATTGTCTTAGCGCGAGTTACCGTATTTCGTCGTCTGTGACGTCATGAAATCATTGTTCGTGACGTCACTGTAGCGGGCCATCGGAACGGAAGGAGGCCGTTTGTTGAATGTTTCCATGCGTTTGAAATGGTGTAGAATCGGTAAAAAAGAAATTATTATCCTCGGAAGTGTGTCTTATGACTTTTACGAAACTCGTGCGAGTTTGTATATAACCCTCGCTCTGGCTCGGATAATGCAAAAATTCACACTCGTTTCGTAAAGTCATATGACACACTTCCTCGGGTAATAATCTCTATCTATTTATTACCAACTTGTATTTCATATGATATACTCTCATTTGCTTGTTTCCTTTCGTTAAAATATGTAAATCGTTGACAGGTCGACGTATAGAAGCCAGACCAAATTCGCGTCGATCTTAAACCGTTATTTTGCTTGGCCCCAAAACGCTTGCAGATACAGATATTGTGCTGTTTCAGGATTTATTATCATCGGGTTTAGTTTAACTTTAAATGCTATTTGCACATTTGCATAAAAACAAGTAGGGAAACCAGTTGAATGCATAATAAAAGTGTTTTGTAAATCGTCTTTTTATAGCAACAAGATACCCGCTGTAACACCACGTCTATGCGACAATCAACTACTGATAAATGAGTAACGTCTTGTGACGTAAAGTTTCTTTAATGCTGTTTATATCAATTTATTGACTATAGTATATTCATCGTTCATTAGCGTGCGTGACTGTCATAACATGACCGTGCCAAAGGAATAGATTACAACAACTTCACGATAACCTTAATGTCAATTCCAAATACATCTATCACTTTGACAGATCCACCGGTCTTATGAGAATCTTAGAGAACTTGATTCGATAGCTTTGCAGTGAGGGAATGTAAGCTGTGTTATCACTACCCTTGGGTTACATTTCAATTTTTTTGGACCTTATTTAAAAACGATCTGACGTTACGAATTTCTTCTTTGTTGTATTTGTTCCTTCATTGAAATTAATATTATTTTTTTGAGGTTAAGATAAACTGAAAGTTCTGTTTCTCAGTCTTTGTTACGAGTTTGAGGCTCTCATTTCTTATGTGATATTTTGACAGTATAGTTCTCTTTTATGAGATTTCAAATTTTGACGGTAAAGCGACAAATATATGCATAATATCAGGTTCACATATTTGTGTCTCTTGTCAACTAAAAGATGTAAATAATGTATGAACAAACATGTAATGAATTGTATAACCAAGTATTCGAATTTCAAATGACAGGTCTTAAATATTATCGTTCAAATTGATTTGAGATTCTTATAATGGTATGCTCTAAGAAAAATACTTCAATCGACGAATAACCCAATTAAGGCCATCAATGAACATATATTTTAACTTTTAATACTCTAAGCTTGTAATTGCTGTTACCTCAAAAAGCAATCTTAATGTTAGAAATATTACTATTACATTTCCAAATGACTATGAGCATATATTCCAGAATGTTAGACGGAAATGGTTGAGTCTTTGATAAGTCTTTGATGTCGTTCTAATCTTGTCTAAGAGTTATCGTTCATCTTTGATGTTTCTATTCTACATCAAGGTCAAAGGCCTTCATACTTCACAGAGAACTGTGGTCCTAGAGTAAAACAGCTTAAAGTAAGTTATATATAATACTATTAATTAGCAGATACGACAGATATTCCCACAGTAAGAAATATTTCTTCGTAAAGTCATTGCGATATTTAGAATCCCCATTACATGATATATATTTTTACAAAATCTTGTAATGGTGTCTACGCTCGGTGAGTTTGCATTTTGAAACGAACTGGTTTCAGGGTGAACTTTTGGTTCAATTAATGAACATTTGATAAAAGTCATTAATAGTCATTCCCGACATGATATTACCATGCATGCTATGATCAAGCCACAAAGGAGAAGTCGTGATCCGTTTATCATTCTATACAACACGTTTTGTCCGTCTTGGCAACTTTATGATGTTCAAAACAGAAATGAGAACAATTATCATATCTATCACACTATGTGCAAGAAATAGAAACTTTTATCAAATTATCTTAAAAATGTTTATCACGACGCGCCTTCGAGCAATGACGCATGAGCACACCAAACTATAAAAAATCGGATGATTATTTCGAAATTTATAATACGCCCAGAACAAGATATACTGTTTCTAAAAATCATTACTACTTTTTATTACATATGTATACTTATTTTGAAAATTATTATCCTTGACACGATTTGAAAAATCGCATGATGTTATGTATTGTTATGTCTTTGTGTAAAACTATCTCCAAGATTCTAATACTTTGAAAATTGATAACTTCAAAACAAATTCTTATTCATCGAAAATTGAATGGTCAAAATTAAGGTTTCAAAATCAAATAAGGTTTGGTCTACCAACATGACGGTCTTTATGATTGATGTTGATTTACTTCAAATTAGTTTCAGGTCACCATTTACAAACACAAAGTTCATGGAAAAAGTGTTATTTTATTATTTTTTTCACGGTGACACTACCCTCAATGAAATTGTTTTGATTTTCCCAATCTAAAAGTAAAATGTGTAGAATAAGAGCTATCGAATTTAAAGCAACGTGACGTTAATATCCAAAATCATTACTCATTTAAGATTATAATGAATATCCATATTTTGAGTTTCATATAAGATTTACACATGTGTAATATCATCCTACTAAATCAGCGTATTTGAATCCGCCCAGCTCCACCCTGATACAATATATCGGCAGAAATGCCTCACTGGGGAGAGAGAAATGCAGACGGAAATAACCCGTGAACGTTGTGGTTACATTTTAAATACAACATAACAACGCACCTTTGTTGAATTTCCTGATTCTGATTATATGATATTCTAGTTGGGTAAGATAAGTCGTGTTTTCACAGTAAAGACGTTCTTCTGCATGCCATTTCTAAATGTCCGTCATTAACAAAGAACAAAACAAATGCAAATATTTGAAAAATACGTTACGGCTTCAATACTAAAGTTGTTAGATTTACATCGTTCTTTAAAACGATATTTAGGGCAAACGTATTACCCAACGTGATTTGTTTACATGACATCCTGTACATGTTTCAAAATGAATAATTAAATCAAATAACATCTTGAAGTTGTCGTTTCATTAAAACACATTAGTCCTGTTAACAGGAATCTAGGATGGACTAACAAGTCAAGTATTGAGTGGGGTTAAAGAGCCAATCCGTGATTTACCTTTGATACGAACCTCAATGTCATATGTGGTGATATAAAATCAAAACATCTTTAACTTTTCATGTCCTTAGGACATTTATATGACAAGAACTTGTTATCCTTGAAAATCTAAAAAGAGCCTTATAAATGCACAGAGGTGAAGATATCACGTCCAATATACATGGATACTATTTATATAACCTAACAAACGCTATCGCTTTCTCATTTTAACATAAGCGATTTTATGTTTATAATAAGTGCTGAGAACAATATACTTATTTCATGGATGACCATTTTCTCTTGTCGCAATGGCCGTTATCTCTTATTTGCCATTGGCCGTTTTAGGAGTTGGCCGTTTTCTCCAGTTCCTAATCAAACAGTGCCGATAGTGAGCCGAAACTAACACTTCCTCGACTTGGCCGACATTGTGACGGCGGTGCATGGTTACATCGTGTCGTTACAACTCAGACTATCGTGACGTCATATGTTGCGGTATTACACTTGTTTAACAGTGGTTTACGGATATTACACTGCTGATATCTTATACACTCTAGTAATAGATATATAGGATGTTGTCTCTGATGTTAACCAATGAAAGAAAGCTGTGTAAAAAAATCCGTCTCAAGTAAGATTGTTTGCAGGAGTGGATATCTTGGATATTAATCAATGTGTTGGGACTAGGATTAAAAATGTTTTAAATTTATGACTAATTCAGTTTTTGCAGAGGGTTTATCCCCTCTTAACTAAACCCGATTATCCGTAGCATCAAGCGAAAACTGATTTTGATTTTAGAGTGAACACCTTTAATCATTTAAGTTAGGGAATGGGATACACGTAGACTAATGAACATGGAAACACCGTTTCCGTGAGACCACTTTCTTAACCTAAATAACGTGCTACTACCCCTTTAAGATTGTATATGTGTACTGCGTGCTAAATATTTTACTTATCAGTAGTCAGCTCTCTTTTGGACACTGGGTTCGCGATTTCGTCAATTACGATAATGAGGTGAAATGTAATGAAATTGGAATGAATAAAGGATGTGACTACAAACATTTTAAAGAGATAAGTTACTCTGGATTTGGATATAGCAAATAGCCTTGACATTATATACTGAAAGACATGGTCACTTAATAGCATCATGTCTGGAAAGCAAATTGAAGGAAATATCCAATGATCCACATTTCCGATTAGATTTATCAAACTAGACTCAGATTAATAGATTCTGAAATTAAAAAGTTTAAGAACCTTGTGTGCATTACTTAATGGTCTTTGGGTTATTTCTGTACAATTAAGAGGTTTCATCCCAAACTAAGAAAATAAGAGGGGCAACAAATTGAACAACTTGAGGGACATGCATATGTATGTCTTTACATTTTGAAAATACGAAGGTGGTTATTTGAAGGAATTTTTATCCAGCATTCTTGGCATGTCGCAACGCCTTTTATCATATTAAAAGTTCATCAAATGTATATATTCAAAACAGTTCGGCAATGGCGAACAGATTAATTGTCAGTATTGGAAGCTGCTCAGGCTTCATCGCAAGTCATTAAACATTCACCTTATTTTTTATCTTTTCGGGATGATTAATTGTTAGTATTGTAAGTAATGACCCTGTCACGGAAAGAAAGAAGGAATTCAAATCAAATGCATTCATTTTTCAACATCAATGCGAACCTATTCTGTTATCGTTGTTGCAAAGCTTATTTTCCAGTTCTGTAGAAGTGTTTGTGTTTGGTGTGTAGAAGCATGTTCCTGGCAGCAAGTTCATTCTTCCGGAAAGATATTTCAAAATCAGCAAATAGATAGATGTCCCTTAGTAAAGGGTATGCTGAAGAAATTGGAATCACTTGGTAACGGATTGTTGATATGTCAATAGCTGATATGATATACTGATTTGGCCAAATGTCCTGGTAAATAATCACAACTTGTTTCAGTTTTCATCGTTTCATTGTCTTTATTTCTTGCCTTAAATGCCTAATAATTATGGCACAGTAAGTAATCCACCATGAGTACGCTGTCAGAATTCAAGAATACTAAATTACATGTCATCACCGTTTCTAGCATTCAGAGGTAGCTCCGTCATAAACTTCTATACAACCTCTGTCTTAATTCAAAGGTTTCTCGGTCTTCCGGCACTTTCCCCTAGCGGGACAATATTGCAACTTAAACTACCTGGCTATAGTTCAGCCAATGAAAACAACGAATGCATGAATAACATATTTGATGTCACACAGGCCTGTGCAATGAAACAGTCGGAAAAGGAGGCGTTTGTGTTCTGTATGGACGACTCAAAGTGCAAGATGCATATTCGAATAAAGTTTAGCATTAGGGAAACGGCGTCGCTGATTGCACAACTAACTTTTATGGCATCCAATCGGCGTTCTACATTTCGTGCCCGAGAAACCTTCGAATTAAGACAGAGGTCGTATAGAAATTTATGACGGAGCTACCTCTGTTGGGAGAGAATGTTCATCACCTACAATAAGTGATTCTGTCTGCTTCGTGTTACTTTTCAGTATTACGTATAAAGTTACAGCAGGGGTGCATTGCCTGGTTCCTTTTCAGGACTTTATACATTTAGTTTAGGTTTAATTCGTATACATGTACGAATTTATGGCGGAGCTACCTCTGTTGGGAGAGAATGAAAACATATGGGAATTGCATATTTTGTGCCGAAGAGGGCAATACCCACAACACGAAGGTTTAAAGTAACCAGTGATAGAGACTAGTGCAACTTAAAGCCATGCGTGGGAAGATGTGAAAACTTATATTTTTCCCATTTCATGTTTTTAAAGATGAATACATTGGATATTTTTTCAGCATCTATGGTATTTAAGCCACTAAAGATGTTTTTGAATTTACGGAATAACCCTTTCATTAAGGAGGTCTTTAATAATTGGGATTAAGGTCGTTGACATGATATTTTTTAGATTTAACAGGAATAAATTGAACCTAAAAGCACACACATTTTACAGAGAACTTTAAGTTGCTGCCAACTCCCATCGGATACCAAGTTTCAATCAACCACGTCTTATTTCCATCTCAAATATTAACTTAATAGCGTCATATAAAATTAGATATTGTTGTTTTAGATGAAATAACGCCTACAGCATGTGGTGTCAACTATTCAATTACTGGAGTAGCGTGCCATTACCAAAGACTGTTGTCCTTACCTTAATGGGAATGCTTGTATAGTCCCCTACAATATGGTAGCAAATTCCGTTTGTCATCGAGACCATATTCTTAGCAGTAGCAACAATGCTGATAATTTCATTTCATTACAGGCATATTCTGTTTCGAAAGTTTGAAATTTGGAAAATAATAATTCTTACGTATTATTATAAGGTTACATTAACTCATTATTCTTTTATTGAGATGGGGTGATGAGTCGGATTATTTTTTTTCAATATCTCTACATAAGTTAAAGTGAACAATGTCGTCCATTAATTGATCATTATTTTTACAAGAAAAGTTAATAAATTGAATTACTAGTATGATTATTACGTTTGAACTTGCCCAAACACTATATGGTAGTAGTATATTTTACATCTGTATGTATTGTACTTTTTAGAGTAAAACGTTCTACGTACCATTCTCGAACTTCCTATGACAACAAACCTACACGGTTCAACTACGGTATCAAGTTTTGTGCAAATCCAGAGATTTGGTAGTCTTTTACCTGAGTTGGACAATCGATGTCGAACAGAGTATATGGGTGACCTTGAACTTAAAGGAACATATTGGTATGCTTGAACTAAAAGGAACATATTGGTATCCCCACGTATGCCTTTACGTGATAACAAAATTACTTTTGTGGATCAAATTTACGTGCGCGTGATAGACGTGATGCGTACACATATGAATCATCCCCGTGAGTTTCAACTATACAAATTTCCAATGAAGGCGAAGCAGAGTTATCGGCAATATTTATACAATAAATTCAGAAACCAAAACAGCTTATTTTCATCTATTGCCATGTGCTCATATGAATAAACAAACGAATTCAGTTTAGCACGATTAAAGTTTAAAGTGACCACCTTTCATTGCCCCAGATATGACAAAAACTAAACGATAGATTTTTCATTTCACTCTTCATGAATAGTTCATCAAAGAATCAGGTGTTGATTTCTTCTCCAAAGTGTTATAAAGCAGAATTTCTTAAAGTGAACTCACGAAATTAACCTGAATTCTAATAGAAAAAAACTGTCACATCAACACATGTGTCTGTATATTGTATGGCCTCGATTTATGCAAGAACATCAGACGTAAGATGACACGGTATGGTGTTTTCTGACATTTCTCTCAAGGCTTGGGCAACTTCGCTGATGTTTCTGGAACAACAGCTTTTGACCGGACGTATAAATAAATGTTCGACAGGTGATAGGTTAGGTAACGTGACAAGCCATGGTTGACGTTGTTTCTCTGCAACAATTTGCTGGCTGAATGTGGTGCGTTATCCTGCGGAAGCAGCGTTTTGTTGTTACGGTAGGAGAACAGGTCGTAGAATCTGATCGGTGTGCCTTGCTGAGTTGAGATTCCCACCCACCTAAAAATACCAGTCATTCCTTGTCCGCCGATTCCTCCCCAAACCATGGCGCTGCCATTGCGGAAGGGTTTATCTGTCCGAATACAACATTGTTAGTGTTTCCCCTAGGTTGGAAAAAGGGCAGGGCAAAATGATTTTAAAAAGGGCACAACTCCATCTCAAAAGGGCACTTACACAGAAATTCATTTGGAAGTATGTTTCAAACGAAAACACTACTTTAGATAAATGAAACAGTTTTCTTTACATTTGTGTCATTTCTAGCAGTCTAAGATATATTTGATTACTTTCTGAATCTTATGAATATATTCAGAAAAACATCACATTTATTTTTACCAATTTCTAACGAGGTAAAGATTTCAAACAAGTGCTTATACATTTCACTCTTTGAATCATGTGAGATAATTCGGCTGTGTCCGTCAGTAATCTCCCTATTGTTCCTGTATCTAGCTAAACATGTGGTCAGCAGCTGATCCCAGTGAACCAAAGGACGGATCATTAGTTTAATCATTCTCTTCTTTTGTTTCTTTTGCTTGTAGTTCCTAAAATCAAAGCAATAATGATATTTTCATACATGAATATCTCATGTAAATTACAATTACGACATTGTAAATAAGTTCATTGTAAATGCCATTCTGAAATAGGGCAACACGAAGATTTGGGCTAGCAACAAGGCAGGGTGGGACAGAAAAAGGGCAGGGCGCATGTTCAAAAGGGCAGGGCGTTGCGCCCTGCTAAAAATGACTAGGGGAAACACTAATTGTCGCCAATGATTCCCACGACGTCAACACACCCGCGCCCTTCCATATTTTTTTTCAGTTTGAACCGACTCCAATCCGAAAAGATGAGCCGCAATTCCTAGGTCTGCCATTGCCGAACGTAAGATGTCCACTGGGACGTTGGCGTCGATGCTGAAGCAACAGGTGCACTTCATGGTAAGGTCAGTAGGCGCGGATACCATGATGTCAGAGACATCTGGACAGTGTTCTTCGACAGCTGATAGCAGGTCGAAGGCTTGCGTCGCTCATTCGGTCTCTGTTCCTCAAGTGAAGTATTCGAAAGTGGAGTCCCTGTTTGCAGTGGGATGTTTTCCACTCTTAGGCTTGTCCACTGTCCTCCCTGTCTGCCGGTAGTGCCTCGTAGCTACGTGCGTACGTTGCATCCATTGGTACCATTCGACGGTTCTCTCTTTCTGAAAATCACGCTCTTATAAAATAATTTCCAGAGACGGATCACCAAAACACAACCATATCCTTGACACATTTGACTACTGAAATAGGGAAATTATTTCAATGTCGTGTATTTAAAATTTTACATTTTCATAAAAAAATATTCAATCAAAAATTATATCGTTTCTTTAGCCTGTAAGTTAATTTACCGTGTGAACATTAGTTTACGATCACGCAATAGGGCATGTCTTAAATGTGAATTGAAAAGACGTACTGCTGAATTGCAGCAACTTTCGTCAGTGTACATTTGAGACTATACTTATATCTATCAAATGAATTGTATGTATTTCAGGACCTATTTACAACAAATTAAAGTTTTCGCAAAATGTTGCCGGGAGCGAGTTCGGTTCCATGAAACCTTAAGATTGTTTTGTGCATTTTCATTAATTCAATGAAGATTAGTATTACTCAATTCGTTAGGTATGGTGTAGTTTTAGTTGTAACAGTAAACATAGTGTGAAAAATAATATTGTGCTTGGGGATGCGTTAACATAGAACAATTTAAACAGCAAATCCAGATAACATAATCATTCAATTAAAAAGTTGTATTTATTTGTTTTTCATATATTGTATATATTTTTTCCATTTTATATAATTAATTAAATATTGATTAATTACGATTAGCAAAATGATAACTTCGCATTCATTTTGCTATATAGTTTTATATATAGAATGTTATACCCCAATGTGTAATAGTGGCATTAAGATTTATAACATCCAAGCATTTTTCAATAAATATCACTTCGACCGAGTCAAATGCCTTTTCATAGTCGGTCAGTGTAAGTAGCACTGTTATATCTATTTGTTCGTTGTATTCCATTTTGTCTGCAACTAATCTAGTAAAATCGCCAAAATAAATAAAAGTGTTCCCCCCTTTGGTATCCACTGTTCTATACTCAATAAACTTTTGTCTTTAATGCATACATATTCTGGATCGTATAGTCGACTAATGTTAAACTTCTAAAATCCACGACGCCTTTGAAGTTGAGTTCCAGTATTTTACAAATTCCCATTAAATTTTCAGAAAAACACAAGTAAAGAAGTGAGCACAGCTCACATACCCCCGCTTCAAACTATAGTCTGGCTTTCTTTGTTGGTCTAACCCTCAAAATGCTCACTTAGGGATCATGGTTGATAAGTGTATTAAGTTTGTTGAAGCTAGCATGTATAGTTTAGGAGATATGCTCAGGAAAAGCACTTTGCCAGATAGTCATTGTTTTAGTAACGTTTCCATGTAAACCGCAAAAAATAAAAATAATTTTTGGTCTTACCCTCAAAAGGCGCACCAATGGATCATGGTTGATAAGTGTATGAAATTTGGTGAAGATAGCATGTACGGTTTAGAAGATATACTCCGGACAAAGGACTTAGTCATAAATTCACTGTTTAGTCATGTTTCCATGGAAACCGCAAAAAATAAAAATCATTTGTTGAACTAACCCTCAAAAGGCACATCTAGGGATCATGGTTGATAAGTGTATGAAGTTTGGTGAAGATAGCATGTATAGGTTAGGAGATATGCACCTGACAAAGGACTTGGTCATAAATTCACTGTTTTAGTCATGTATCCATGGAAACCGAAAAAATATAAATCTTTTGTTGATCCAACCCTCAAAAGGCACATCTAGGGATCTTGGTTGACAAGTGGATGTAGTTTGGTGAAGATAGCATGTATAGTTTAGGAGATATGCTCCGGACAAAGGACTTGGTCATAGATTCACTGTTTTAGTCATGTTTCCATGGAAACCGCAAAAAAAATAAAAATCATTTGTTGGTCTAACCCTCAAAAGGCACATCAAGGGATCATGGTTGATAAGTGTATGAAGTTTGGTAAAGATAGCATGTATAGTTTAGGAGAATTGCTCCGGACAATGGACTTGGTCAAAGTCACTGTTTTAGTCATGTTTCATTGGAAACCTCAAAAAATAAAAATCATTTGTTTGTCTAACCCTCAAAAGGCACATCTAGGGATCATGGTTGATACGTGTATGAAGTTTGATGAAGATAGCATGTATAGTTTAGGAGAAATGCTCCGGACAAAGGACTTGGTCATAGAGTCACTGTTTTAGTCATGTTTCCATGGAAACCGCAATAAATAAAAATCACTTGTTGGTCTAACCCTCAAAAGGCACATCTAGGGATAATGGTTGATGAAGTGTATGAAGTTTGGTGAAGCTAGCATGTATAGTTTAGGAGATATGCTCCGGACAAATATTTGTGACGGACGGACAGACGGACAGAAAGAATGAGAGAGAGAGAGAGTATTGAAAAATTAAAATATGAAAAGTACCAATATATTGCAATACGCTTTTCTGTATCGCATTATATTGTAATACGGAAATTAGGAGCGATACCCATTAGTACAATCAACTGAAATTTGAGGACATATTGCAACAATCCAGGGTGAACATATTGTTAAAGTGATTTGTATGATGGTCTTAAATTGACCAAATGTGTCAACTTAATGTGTTTAATAATTCAGACAGTACTAATATTGGCTCCGCCATTGGACGACTACGAAACTGAACAGCCTATCGAGCTTAGTTTAGCTGCGGATGTCCAACAACAAAATCCTTCATTGGCCCTAAAAATGTGTAAGATTTGGAGGCATAGCGCGAAACCAGGTAAAACTTATGGACTGAATTATCAGTGAAATTATTTGACTGTCTTACGCTCATACATCTTTGAATTTGAATAACGTCAAGGTTACATATACTATCCCAAAAAAGTAACGCATAGGTGATTTTTCATAATTGAAATCGAAATATTTTTATTTTTATTATTTTTATTGTCCAAAAAAGTAATGATATTGATGATACTGACAAGTTGCTTTCGTTTTCTTTTCCAAAAATGGATCTTACATGGAAATGTTGACTTTGGTGAACATTTTAAGGGTAAATCAAAAACGCTTCGCCACAACGCAACACGTGCAATTACGCACGTGAAAGTTTTGTGGAAAATGCATGCAGTGTGTGGCTATAAAAAGGGATGCCGCATTCGGATTTGCCACTTGTTTGGAGATTGATTGTAAGACACTCCATGGTGGCACGTCTTGACGCTATAACAAGAAACATCGCCATCGGAAGACTTCAAGCTGGAGAGTCCCAATGTTCGGTGACAGGACGTCTCCACGTTAGCCAGAGCACCATTTCAAGACTTTTCGACAGGTTCTTTCAGACCAACACGACAAATGACAGTGTTCAGGCAGGCCATGTGTCACCACACCAGCTCAAGATCGCTACATCCGGGGCATCCATTTGCGTTATCGCACAACTACTGCCGAGAGTACTGCAGGCAACATACCAGAACTGAGAAGAATTTCAAGCCAGACTGTAGGGAACAGCTTGAGGGAGGATGGATTGAGAGCAAGGAGACCCTACGTTGTCAACGTTCCACGTCGTCAACACCGTGCCAATCGACTTCGTTGGTGTAACACAGTTGGTGTTTGGAATCTTCGCAACTAGCGCCTAGTTTGGTTCGGTGATGAATCCAGGTTCCTATTGCGGAGGCGAGATGGCAGAAACCGTGTTTAATGGCGTCGGAACGAACGTTTTGCCGCTTACTGTGTTCTTGAGGTGGACAGATTTGGTGGAAGCAGCGTTATGATGTGGGCGGCGATATCGTACACTGGTCGCACCAATTTAATCCACGTTCATGGAAATTTGACGGTCGTACGCTACAGAGACAACATCCTGCAGCCACACCCCCTGCCCGTTATTGACGTCCAATGTGAACTGTTCCAGCAGGACAACGCCAGGCAACATGCTGGACGAGTCACTGGAGATTTCCTCGCCAGAAACAACATTAATAAGTTCCAATGGCCGTTTCGTTACCAAGATTTGAATGCAATTGAACATCTTTGGGATGAACTTGATCGACGTCTTCTTCAGCGTCAACAACAGCCTCAAACTCTACAAGAACTGGCTCTATTTGTGCAGCAGGAGTGGCAGACGATTCCAAAACCAACCATATAGCGTCTAATCCAGTCGATGCCAAGGCGGGTGAGAACTGTCATCAACGCACAAGGTGGCCACAACAGATGCTAAGTTTCTACGGACGTCTGTGAAATATTGTGAAAGCCATATCTAATGTTTTTACGTAATTTCGTTAATTGATATTTCCTTAAATCTGATGTAAAAAATCACACTTGTAACTTCATTTCCTTTCAATCTATATGCGTTTGAAAATACAACAATTTCTCCTAACAAATCTGGCTATGCGTTTCTTTTTTTTGATAGTATATTTGTTTTAAAGCATGCAACGAATAAGGTTATTGAATTCGTTATTTATTAAAACTATATAGTAAAATAAATTCTAAGGTTGCCAAAGACATGGCCATGGTAAACAATTGTCTTTTTGACATAGTTTTAATTGACATTATAGTAAATTTTTAATAAAATAAGCGAATATATCGTAAATTATAGACAATAGAATGTTGCCACACAAAGCTTTGATGTTTAACGGGCCATTATCCTTCTTCTCGATACAGTTATAATAATACACACTGTCAGTGTTGCATATAACGATGACACATGTGCTGTGTGACAATTACTTCTTATTAGAATGAATACAATCATGGTTTCTTCACTTTTAACGAATCCCATCCTACGCGTACTGATACAGTTATTTCGAATCTAATTAAACCGTAATTAACCATACATTCATTCGGAAACGGTTTCATTCTGAATATAATGAGAAAGTTAATTTCATGATATAGCTCAAAGATCCAATTAAAACATTAATGATTTGTCAATATAATCAGGATGATAACATTCAAACCCGGAAGTTCTTTAAGATAAAGTTAGACGAACGTTTTATTGTTTTATAACAGTCAAAGTTACAATAAATTTGTTTTGTATCTATTGGGACTGAAACTAAGTCCTGAAAATGTTTCTTCTGTCATAGTATCAAAATGATTAATATAATATATGGTCTCACACAGTATTATATCAAAGTGGAATAATAATAAAAACTCAAGTAACTCGAAATCTTTGCTTTGATATCTTAATCCCCTTGACGTTTTATGATATTAATAAGGAATGATCATTTTTGTAACCGTTAAGTATTCATTGTTTTCTTTGATATTGAATTTTGATGATAAATATTTTGAATATTATACTGTATGTTATTCATGCTGAAAAAACCGTATGCTCATTATTAACTGAATAATTATTTTCGGTTATTTACGTCTTTCAGCTGTAAGAAACAGGCCGTACTCTAATCATAAGTCATTCTGACGTTACGTACTTCTTAGATACCGCACATACTGATATCGGCATTAAGGTAAGCACTGTCTCAAACTAAACGTATCAATTAAGTGTTCGTTGACGATTTGCATTACAATCTTCATACCTACAGAGTCAGTTGCAAACATGTGTTAAATATCAAACGAGAACGACATTAGAGTTTGATGTTTAACTCGAATACATCTCTGTATCAAACTCGAGGACACATGGTAACGAATTTTAACATAAGCCCAATACACTGTAGCGCTTATAGACGGAAATTGCGAGTTAACGAACAAAAATAAAAATAACCAGTAATGAAGGTCTCTTGTTTTTTATTGTAATATCTCTGTTACTGTCATGGCGGACGTTTGAGAAAGGAACGAGTGAGTTTGTAAGTGTCTGACACCTAGAAATAAGCAGGCAGCACATAATGAAGGTACAAGTTGGTTGGAAAGTTTAATATGAGTGAGAGATGACCTCGACTTGTATGGGTCGGTTTTCTGTTTTCAACATTCCAATCTCCAGCTCGCTATTAGACAAAATCAATGTGGGTGAGTGAAAAAAAAATAACCGTACGTGATCTGTTTTGGCCAATGAGTAGCTGTCATTGCCGTCCAATTCGAGATAAACTTTGATAATGCTTTGATAATTTTACATTGCATACGAAATGCAGCGACGGTGTTAATTGCCTAACATAAGTATATGTCTATAAATAACATAAGCTTAGCTAGGATGGTTATGTCAAAATCATACAATCAGTTGGTAGGACACCCGTGCCTAGATATCTATACACGGTACCAGTGTCGTTACAAATACCTACGTTGTACCTCGTGTAATATTTGGCCAAATGTCTCGTAAAACACACAATACACATTACCTTGCAATATCCTATCACACAGCACACAACATACACAATCTAGTTAAAACTAGATGTAATGTTCCGTGATACATCTCGAGATTTACTGACTGAAGTCATGATCAGCTGACCTTTGAATTATTTTGAACCGACCAATAAGATAAGGGCAGGAAGTCAGCTTTCAACCAATCAAAAACAAGCTTTTTGCATCTTGGTGAATGTCACATGCAGACGTTTACCCTACGTTTGTCAATATGTATCCTTAAATTTAAAATTAAAATGTATTTCTTGATTGTTTTTACCTAAGTTGTGGATTTACTATTGCACACATTTATAAATTAACAGCACACAAACATTCCGTCATCAATATATACACACAATTGATGCTGTCATTATATTTTTCAACAAAATGCACTGCGATACATCGGTAACATTCCGATTTATTAACCGAGGTACTAAAGTACGGCGAAACATTGGCAATGACCCGCAATTCGAAGCACTGGGCCAGTTCCCTTTTGATTGATTGATGATCGCGCCTGCGTGACACAAAATAGGCCTGTAATTCTCTAGATGTATTAACGGACTTCGGGAAGTATTATAATTTAGTAAAGCTAGTTTTAACTATATTGACAACATACAATACACGTTGGTGAAAACCATCCGAAAGGAAGTGGACAGATCAGGAAGAATAAAAGGGATCGAAAGAAACATACGGAATAAAGCATAGTGAGGGAAAGACGGCAAGTTAAGAACACTCAAATTTGGCACGCAACCATTTGATTCAATACCTTATCAAGGTGTAGTGGTTTCCGTGCTTCACAGACATGGCCAGCTGGACCTTACATGCTCCTGGTGGGGACACCCAAACTTGATAGGTCGACGGGTAGAAGCTAGACTGAATTTGAAACCTGTTGTCTGTCACTCACTATGCCTTAATTTCCGTCTTAATTTTCGATCACTTTCTTGCTAATCTATCCACTTTCTTTTAAATGATCTACATCCTCTTATTTAATAACTGAAATATTGTTGAAAACACGTTAAACCCAAACTAACTCACTCACTCACTCAAATTCAGTTTATTCACTGTGTTTTGTTTCCTATCAGAAGGCCTGCATGGCTCAGAATCAACGGGGCCTTGGGATCAGACGACACTGGGACTATTTGGCTAAGCGTTAACTATGGCGTACACCTCCCCCATAATTGTCACTAACACTTCATGTGTTAATCTACCAAAAAACACATCTTTCATTACTTTGTTCTAAATGCGACGTGCGACATCAATCATGCCCTGCCATATCCTGCCCATATCTAAGGAATGGGGAGGAGAAAGTCCACTGTGCACGATGACTCTCGAGGTATGATTTCACAGGCCAATCTCCTATATTAACCAAGTAGTTGCACGATTTTGAACAATGTATTTCTTTAAAATTTCCCAAATGATAATTAGTTTATGCCAAAGGTATCATCTCCATAGGAACAAACATGTCAGTGCTCAACCCGGTCAAAAAATTATCAAGTATCAACCAAAAACCACAAAAACTGAGGTTTATGGTTATTACGTTATCTGTTTTCTATTAGTAATATCAACCATGGACCCCAGATGATGAGAGCTTAGTCTGCATCAGTTACAATTCCAAACGCAATTGACACCAATAACAACTGATTCACACTTATTTCATTACACAACTTAAATTCGTTATCACCGTCATTAAACAACTGAGTTGGCAAACAACTTGCGCGGATTGCCACTCTCATTCTTGTCATTATAATCTGCTTAATAGGACAGTCGAATCGGGGTATTTTTATGGAAATGAAACAAAAGGGGCAATACCAGTTTATACACGTATGTTTTAGAACATGATAATAACATGACCCAGCTGAAACATGTTACTGAGCGTAACAGTTTGGTTTATGTAGACAACTATATAAATGACAGATCACACGCGGTAAAGACGAGAATAAGAAGTGAAGACGTTCATCGGCGCTGAGTGTGATAAGCCTTGTCACAGCATTACAAGACATTGTTAATTAGTTTTATCACACATCATTTGTAAAGGTGATGATATTCTAAACATACATATAGCATGTTCTTGTAGTGTTGTAAATTAAGTGCCTCTATTGTATCATTTTTTCAAAAACAAAAATGGCGGACATTATATATGCCGGTAGGTCATTCTCTTTAAACGCAACATGTCAATACGATTTAATGATTATTATTGACACGATCATGCATTACAAAGCATAGACATTACATACAATTAATGTTTTCACCTCAAGTCATTCTCTAGTCTACTTCGGAGGGGAAATATCTAGTTGCACCATTAGGTTAATTATCCCCTTACACTAAGACAATAATGAATTGATTCAGTTTTATAGTTTAGGCCACCACTTGACTCAATACATTATCGATGTGAGGTGGTTTGCGTGCTTCAAAGACCCCGAGAGCTATGCCAGTCGGAGCTTAGATGCTCCAGGTAGGGGCGCCCTAGCTGGACAGGTCGACGGGTAGAAGCTAGACCAATTTCTTTGTTGATTATTGATGTTCAAACATTATTCCTTTCCTAAATGTTTTCCCTAATTGTCTTTCACATTTCTTACAACGTAAGTCTTAACCATTGCCTATATGAATTTAAATCTACATTTGTTTTAACGTCATATTTACCTACTTCTCATAGAAAACTTTCATCATTCAAATGTTCATGTCATATTGTGCAAATTAAACTAGAAAACCATTTATTTAAATCCGCAACAGCTTTCATGCAAATGCTATTTACTTGTTTATACACGTGAATGCCTGTCCACTTACGGCGTAAGAGATATCTACCTCTCCTGTATATGTTCCACAATCGAGACATAACGTTTTATCATCCTGTACATACCTTTGAAGAATATGTCATACGATAATTTTATATAAAAGTAAAGCAGTACACATTAAATCGTACCCATGACGCCTTGTGTTGAGAGGGGATATTGCGTTTGACGTTTTGCAAAGGTTCTCAAGATTAGACTTACTCGTTGGCAAATACGATATAATGAAAATGACAATTGCTTGAACAATGTTTTTTTCAACATGAAACTTGATAGTCACATGCATCATCTCTTTGTGATCCTTTATGTGAAGGGTAATATCAAACGGCGATATTAGTTTCGAGTCTTGGTTGTTGCCTCCTGTCTCGTCTGTCAACTTTCTTTGGCGAATATGATATGGTTAAACATAAATAAGTTAATGCTTAACTTAACAAAGGGAACGTGTAAGTTGAGTTGCTCCTAGTTTTGTCCCCGAAGTGTTTATTACATTTGTCAGTCATTAAACCTAAGAAGATGAATGAGATAAAGGCTTTGTATGACAAAGTTACAATTACATCTACTCAGTAAACAAGTGTGAAGTGAATGTATACCCTATCATTGATATAATATGCATTCTCTCTCCGCAGAGGTAGCTCCGTCATTAATTCCTATACAACATATGTTATGTTAAACGCTTCTCGAGCTTCCGGCAGTTTCCCAAAGCGGCGCAATAGTGAAACTTAAAGTACCTGGCAACATTTCAGTCACTGAATACACCGAATGCATGAATAACATATTTGCAAGGATGCAATCGCTAAATGAGAAATACTCAAAGCGCAAGGTGCTTATTCGAATAAAGTTTAGCTTTTGGAAAGCTTTTAGAAATAACTAAGGCAATTTAAATGATAACTTTTGAAACAGCGTCGTTGATTGCACAACTAACTTTGATTGCATCCAATCAGGTTTCTACATTTCTAGACTGAGAAACGTTCGTATTATGACGCGGGTTAAGATATTATAATACATGTCCGTTATGTATATTCTTAGACTTTATATACACATCTGCTTAGGTTATCAATACGTCAACTCTGAGAGAGTACATGAACATTCTTCTACATAAGTTTTCGTCAATTTTATGAATAGAACTTTCAGAAGATTCCTCTCAAATGGGAACATTATTTAACAAGGTTTCTGAACACAATAACCTAATGTTCCATTATGAAATGTAATAGCCTTGGACATTACTGGCGGTTATCCAAAGAGATAGTTATCCTTAAATGTCTAAAGTTTCAGTAATATTCGTTGTAATATTATAAGATGTTATAGCAAATACCGAATGCTTTTAATCCACGGTTTAATCGTATTGCGTATCAGTTTTCCAGTAAGTAATATTAGATTTAGAATTTAATTTTATGGACCCAAGATGATGAGTATTTTCTCTGCAATAATAGACGCGGAAGTAAAATTTCAAAACGCAATTACAAAATATGACACTTTAACTTTAATTCACACTAAATACACTTAAGTTTCATATTTGATTTTGTTGTAATACAACATCTATGCTGAATAACAACTTGGGTCTGATTCCCGCTTTCAATCCTTGACGTGTCTATACCATTTCATGAACATTATCGACCAAAAGAGTTAGAGCAAATAAGGTGCATCGGTATGACCGTTACCAACAATGATCATTTCTTCAAATCATTCTTAGTCTACGGCAGTGAGAAAAATATTTACTTGCACCATTACGTCTATTGTTTCCTGACACTAAAACAATGAATTGATTCACTTTTTGGTCTAGTTTATGTTTTTTAGACATTCCAACTTAATCATTTGTGCCCCAAAATTCATTAGGAGAGTGAACAAAATTTCGGAACTACTTGTCGAGTGTCGGACAACCTTACAAGCTTTGTTATCCAAAGCCTTGTGATAGAAAAAGGGAATTGTTTGTTGATCATTGTGATTCGAAGCGTGTTTTTATTTAAATTTTCCAAATGTCTTTTTATTTATATTTTAAAATGATTTTGGGCATCGAAAGAACCGAGCCTCACTTATCTTTGGTATTTTTATGGGATAGTTATCATGTGCAGCTGTCCCTTTTGCGTTTTTCTAATTTTATATACTTTGTTTTTTGCAATTTACGGCCACGCATTTAACATATTTTTTCAAGTCAAAATTCACATATCATACAACTGCGTTAGGAATTTTCAACTGTGATTTTCTGCATATACATGCTTTGACCTGTATACTGTGAAAAAAATAATTCTGCTTCAAGTAGAAAATTGTTATACTGAGTTTATTTAAACTCATCACCTATTGTAGGGTGAGTTTATTACAAACGATTTGAAAAAAAAATTAAAATATTTTCAACTCAGAAAATCTATCAATTAAGGACTGGCTAAAGATGAATCATGATTTTTCAATATATATTTCAAACTTTCCCCATTGGGCAGCGTCTGCTTGTTTGGTGGATACACAATAATGATATGCGACAACTGTTTAATTTGTGTTCTGCATCTCGAAGTGCTTCCACCAAGTGTGTACATATATCTTACAAATGTAAAAGAAGGCCAGATTTCTTAATTGCTTCTTAATTTTGATTTAGTGTGGTCATATAACGACGTAACCCTTATTTTAACGAAAGATTACATCCTAAACAACAGCGTTGGGTTTTAGCTTAGATGTGGAGTGTCTATATCCTTTGAGTAATTTAAATTTAAACTTAATGCCTAATGGAGGTTTATCAAGTAATCCCGGTTAAAAGTGGATCATGTCTATCAGTTGAAAAGATAATATTGGGTGCTTGCAATCAAAGGAAGTCGTACCATCAATACATACACACACATATACATACACACACATATACATACACACACGCACCCCCCCCCCCCCCCCCCCCCACACACACACACACTATAAATATATATATAGTAGTCTTGAAGATATCAATGAAACATTTTGGAGTAATGTTGGCAATGTGTTTTTTTGTCTTTGAGTATATAATACTGTATACTTGTGAACTGTTTTCAAATATTGTCATATATATATATATATATATATATATATTTGAAAATAGTTCACAACTCTCTCTATATATATATATATATATATATATATATGTCACACTTGTAAGGTGAAGGCTACGTGGGAAGAAATTATTTTAATAACCTCTGTAGGCGGGATTTATGGAAACGTTCATGTTCATATTATATATACTGAATGGCAAAGGTCACAGGCCTTTTCATAAGTGAATATATCATTGTAATGAAATGCGAAGCATATATATGGATGATTATACAATGCTTTAATATGTTAAAATCCATTTTTGTGAAAGAAAGTTGAAAAATGATTCTTGATGCCAAAGTTATTGACAAAGATAGACAGTTTCCAGGTCCAGTTTCTTAGTAACCTTTATGATAATACCCAGCCAATACACGCATCTATTCCAACTCGTTTTGGTACCGGCGGAAAGTCAAAATATCTGAGAGATGAAAGCCTAGACCATTGAAGCACCTTAATGCCTGTCAGGCAGCAGAGATGTCACCAACCATTTCTTCCTCGCTTAAAAATTTCATATGCTACAAGTTATCGTTCTTTTAACAAAGTATGTTCAAAACTTACTGTATTTCGTAACCCCTTCTAGTTCCTATAACGTCTCGTTGTATTGTTATGTACAGGCACTCTCGAAAAAGTGCCAATCATGATAATTTTGATGGCCTTCCGGTCATTCAGTTTTAAAGTATATGTAAGATTTTTTTCTTGAAACGAACTTTGATAGGACATTCTAGTATATTAATGTGATATAGTAAATGGTTTTAACACAACCCATTTTAAAACATTTAAGTTACTTTAGATTTGACAGAGAAAATAACAATATCACTTAAAATAAACATAATGTGAAGTGAAACCATTCATCGGCGTTGCGAGTCTGAAAGGTTTTGCCTCGGCATGACAAGGCATTGTTGATCAGTGTAATGACGTTAAATTAACACATTTCACATATAGCAAAATGAAGTACGTCCTGTTTCTTCTAAAGGTACTGTAACTCGCCCATCAATTCTTTTAGAAAAATAGTATCTCACGAACAAAGATACCATCGACAAAAAAATCCTTTAAAAACAATTTAGGAGTTATAACACGAAAATACAATGTACAAAGTTCGTTCATGCTTCGGAACTTATTTCCCCAATTTGAAGTGTTAAACTGTGTTCATGTTATGGCATGCAGTTTTCGATCTATATTTCACACCTTTTTCTACAACAAATCAGGCTGAGTAAAAAGATGTTAAACCCAAAAAGAAATTTAATTTCGCAAAACATTTTATAACTTCCAAAATGGATGTTACAGTGCATTGAAGACCCAAAAAGGTTTCTTGCCTAAGGTGATTCCATAAATGTCTCAGATTAAACATCCGTCAAGTAAATCACCTATCAAATGATAAATACAGAAACTTGCCTTTCAATTCTACAGAGCTTTTTCTTGGTGATTTCAGACTTTGGTCTTTAGATTAGAAGGTTAATATTCAATTGTTTGCAGATATATCTCAGACGTAAACTAAGTCACACAAAGCCAACAATTTTTCATTCGTAGGAGTTTTAATTACATGTACATGTAGCTGGTATATATCAAATAACATATTCTCCTGCAAGAGTGCTTTATGTTGCAAGACAGTTTCAGAAATAAGAAGGACATGTGGGGGTTTAAAGTTTTCTTGAGGATACCGTTAATGATAATGCCATGATAAATGATAACGTGTTTCAACAATTCATATTTCATTCTTAAACTATATCTTACTCGATTATTGATTGATAATCTAAAGAATTCACGGGAATTTTTTTTCTTTTTTTTTAAACATGATGTAATATCGGATGTTGAGAGCTCGTTTATTAAAGACTGATCTTTATCAATACCGCTAGATTTAACTAGATTTGATGCTAAGGTGATTAAGCTTCCCCTTGAAAAAAGCGTACACAGTGGAAACAATAAATTGACTAAACATGAGTTTCATTTTATAAGATGCCTCATTCATTCTTAAAAGTTTTGCTTTACTTCATGAATATCAATCACTGCTTTAAATGATTTTATCGAATGATAAAAAATGAAAAATTTATCTTATATCTGCAGTTTTGAAAGTTAATAATAAATAAGAGGTTCAAAGGTGTGGTCCTATCATACAAATGTCTAAGTATTTGCATTAGAGACGTGGTCCTATCATAGAAATGTCTAAATGACTTGCATTAGAGATGTGGTCCTATCATACAAATGTCAAAATGACTTGCATTAGAGATGTGGTCCTCTCATAGAAATGTCTAAGTATTTGTATTAGAGATGTGGTGCTATCATAGAAATGTTTAAGTATTTGCATTAGAGATGTGGTCCTACCATAGAAATTTCTAAGTATTTGCTTTTGAGGTGTGGTCCTATCATAGAAATGTCTAAGTATTTGCATTAGAGATGTGATCCTCTCATAGAAATTTCTAAGTATTTGCTTTTGAGGTGTGGTCCTATCATAGAAATGTCTAAGTATTTGCATTAAAGATGTGGTCCTATCATGGAAATGTCTAAGTATTTGCTTTAGAGATGTGTCCTATCATAGAAATGTTTAAGTATTTGCTTTAGAGATGTTGTCCTATCATAGAAATGTCCAAGTGACTTCTATTAAATGTGTTTTATATTATATGACATAAACATTACAAATATTTTCTTTGGAAATAATCATTAGATATGATCGTTTTAAATAATGATATATATATATATATATATATAATAATATTGACAATTCACGTATTCATGCTCTTGTCCACATTTCTGTTTTCTTTTTTCTAAAGTGGGCATGAAGCACTATGTTGTACTGTTTTTTGCTTAGCGCCTAAAAATATGGATTAGTTTTGTTACCAGCATATCATTGTTTATATATTTCCCTTCTTCCTGGTCAGTAACGTGGGTTCTGGGCTAAATGTGGTTACAAAACATCACGAATGACTTTTGAAACAAATAAAGACTTGGTTATTAAACATGGTACTCAGTCAGATTTGCCATTACGTTTCGTAAGTCAAAATTTTCGTTTGTTATTTGTGTTCCTGTAACAGTTGTGATGTAACCGAAACACAATAGTACATATGACAATAGAAATAAAATATTTTTGGCGATTATTCCTTTTTATTGTAGTTTTGAATGCAAAATAATAGAAGTATGAAGAGCATTGCATTTATATTATTTCACTGATTGCAATATTGATCTAAGTAATAACCTATTTCTACATGAAACGTACATTCAAATAGAAAATGTAAGATATATTTATGTCGATTATTCAAATCGCATAGTATTTGGAAACAATTTTTAAACGAGTAATAAGAAATTATGACGTGAAAAATCATTTTATCTTTATTTACGTAAGTACTATATTACAGACAACAGTGCAAGCAAAGACTGTACACAAAGGATACGAAATTTGAATTGGGATTATTTTATACCATAAAGACTTTAGTTCTATACTTTCATTCATCTATCAGATAAGATATTGGTCATAATAGAGTAGAATTTTAATTTCATATTTTAGAAACTTCAAACTCATGAACTTAAGCTCTGCTCTAGATATATAGTGTTATCACAAGAACGTCATATTTCCCTCTGTGCAACGTCTACGCTAATGATGATGCATGAGTGTTGTTCACAGAACTGTAAAACTAAATTAAGTTGTAGCAGGTCCCTGCTACATCAGCATAATTTCATCCGCTGATCGAGCTCCTTCCATGTACCCTGATATCCTTTAGGCCAAAAGCCTCGCTACCTATCTAACCAGCCAATGATACGACTCGCATCCAGCAACAGCGGCACAACCCGGATGGAAAATTCCAAAGAGTAGCTTCAAGCTCCTTGGATAACGACATTTCAAAATCAATTTCTGAAACAAGAATAGGTGAGCATAGCCACGAACATAAAGCCGCGCCAGCCGTACGAGGGAATTGGCTCGAAGGAGATCAGGATATATAGAAGGAGCTCGATCAGCGGATTCAATTACGCTGATGAATCAGGATGGTAGCAAGTACTAAACAACGTTTCATTGACTGCTTAAAGAATGCATAACCGTAATCAAAATGAAATATTTTGATAAATGTTAATAACAAAATAACATTAAAATCCTTTGTTTTCTTATGTATTGTTATATTACGCTTTTACTAATGTCAATACACATCATTAATAAAGAGGTTAAAGAGAGTATTTGGGTATGCAATAATACCTTTTCATGCTAAGGTTTACAACATAATTTAGTAATTAATAGAAACTATTTTCAATAAATCATTAAATTTTGGAAATACCTTGTAACCTTTTCATAAAATTATCATACTTCTGTTTTGTAGCGAAATGGAATACTAAATAAAGGAAATGCAAATTTAATTTGTCAAATGAAAGTTTTTATGAAAGCTTCCTCCGACTTGACTAGTGTTCTATCATTTTGTTAGCATATTTCTCTATCGATAAGCATAAGGTTATGTTTCGTCTAAGATCAATCAATTCATACGAAGTACGTTTATGTAGAGATTAACTTTGTGTAAACTATGTAACGCTGATGCTATTGGAGAAGATTTTCACTATCTTTTTTAATGTGACACCCCTCTCCATCAGCGACGAGAATATATCATCTCTGTGGTAGGAACATTATCATATACTGAAAATCCCGATTTTAAGTAGAAGAATTTTAAGTTATTACTAATTTCATTTTTAAATTACTAAAGTCATTATAATGAAACAGTTCAGTCAGCTGTCAAGTATGTATGCTAATTGGTATACATAGTCCATATTCTTATATACCATTTTTTATGGTTAAGTTATAAACTGTTATAAACTGTCTTTCTAAGTAATACGACAATAAATTTTTTCTACAATGTATTTAATGCTTTTCAAGCAGGAAGAAGTCTAGAAGGACATTGGTGTATTGTATTTCTCATTCATGTATGATTGAAATTGATATCAAATTTTATTTTCACATTTTATAATTACGTCTTTGATGTAAAACTGCGGATGAATGAAAACTCTAATTTAAGAACATCACGCCCCCACTTCAAACAGTTATAATTTACAGTGTCTTGCTATTTATAGAATTGATACAAAAGACGATTTGATATTTTACATTTATTTACTCCCGCGATTCATATTCAGTACAATGAATGTTTCTTATGTTGAATAGCAGTATTATGTTTTGGTAAAGATCTTTCATTTTATTGTTGTTATAAGAAACATTGGCCTGACCAACGTGATTTTAAACACACACACGTCACGTCACGGCACATGTAATAAAAACCTATGATATTCTACTCTCGATATTACCATTGTGAGTGGGGCTGATAAGGTATCTCGTTTTTCAAGGATCCTCAAACTTGTTAAAAATGACGGTTAAAATAAATCAATAATAAATCATTTTTATTCATTTTTGGTTGATATGATGATTTGTTACCCTTAGAGTTAACTAGTTACATTTACTCATACAACATCCGTTACAGGTACGTTTTATGTTCGTTGATCTAAAAGTCCACAGGAGGTGAATATCCGCAACGCAGAAACCATCCTTATATTTTTCAATCAGATATCGTCGTACATCTATGTCTTGTATTTAAGAATTACGCCGTGTTCCTGGTAGGGACACCCAAGCTGGATAGGTCGACGGGTAGAAGCCAGACTAAATTTGAGTCCTTCTAAAACCTGTTGTCTATCTCTCACTATGCCTTTCTTTCCGTCTTTTCTCTCATCCTTTCGATCCCATTCTCCCTTGTCTCTCCACTCTCTTTTGGATGCTTGTCATCCACGTGTTTAATAACTGAAATATTGTTCAAGGCACGTAAAACCCCAACTCACTCACTCACTCACTACGCCGTGTAGGAAATCTATTATCGGTTTGTTTTTTTCAAAAAAGAAGAAGAACGCTTATTTGGAATTACGATCTCTTGATGTGCAAATAGATTTGATTGAAAAAAATCAGTATTCTGTATTTTCATCCAAGAAGCTGTTCAACGTTGAACAGAGGTAACGTGAGAAGATACGAGCTGAGTAACTTCTATTGGGATTGAATGGTGAAACAGTGACAACATGTTATTAACCGACTGTTTGATTGGTATTGTAGTGAAACAAAAAAAGCTTCTGTACGAGGGGGAGTTCATAGGAGTGGATATAAAACAAAAAACAATGGTTGTGTTGATTCTATTTTCAATATGATCTCCCTGGACCTCGATGCACTTTGCCAACAGTTTTTGGGACTGTAAATGTCCTAGCGGAAGGAGTCTCCTGACTGGCCCCTCAGCCATGCCTCAGTAGCTGTCTTGAGTTCATCAAATCTTGTACCACGCAAGGGTGATTTCAAATCGGGAAATAGATAGAAGTCACTTGGGGCCAGATCTTGACTGTGGGAGAGATGGGTGTTGTTCAAAGCCACATTGTTGAAGTGCAGCCTGTGCAATACGACTCATGTGCACTGGAGCGTTGTTATTAAGAAGCATACCTCTAGCAGTCAACATGCTGCGGCTCTTCTTCTTGATCGCCGCTCTTAATTGCTTCAACAAGTCAGCATACTAGGTCCTGTCATTGTAGTTTAAGGTGGTCCATATATTCTATACGTAACACGTCCCTTGAATCCCAGAAAATGGTGTAGAAGAGTACTTATGCTTCCATTGATTGGATTCTTGTTTGGTGTCATCCAACTGATGATTCCACGTTTCATCTCCTGCCAGAAAGGCATGAAATTTATAGGACTCACCATTGTATATGTCTAAGAGCTCACAAAAGGATTAAAATTTATGGTGTTGATCTTGTGTTTTTAAGTTTCGTGGCATCCATCTTGCAGACACATTGGATATGTACAAGTGCTCATGAACTATGGTGCAAACATTTCCATGAGAAATACCACACTTTGAAGATGTATTCTTCGATCGGATATGATTAAGCTCTGGACCCGTGCAACCATATCATCTGTTATGGCTTCAACAGGCCTTCCTGACCGTGGGTCATCTTCCAAAGAGCTGCGACCCTGCTTAAACTCAGCTGACCATTTTGCTGAGTTTCAGAACTTTCCATGATTACAGGCGTACCTTCATTCAACAGGCTGTAAATCTCAAGTAAATGATCGGGTAGGGTTGATTATGTCTGTAAACTGTCGTCAGATGGCCTATCTCAATATTGACGTCAACGATGATATCTTCAGGGGTGTATCAATACTCACTTCTATGACTTATTGACTTCCCCTCGTGTTTACAATGAAATATTTTCGAGAATCTATTGCTTAATGAATATAGAGCCATGATTGATGTTTAGATTCCTTATCTTATTACAGATGAAGATATAGAAGTTTTAAAATGAACATCTGAGAACGGTTATATATCGAATCTATTCCTTTTCGTGCAGCCTCCATTATATGCATTTAAATCAACCGTTATTGATTGCAAACACTGATTACGTAATATTAACTTGAATAACTGCTCAGGTTCGGTCCAGAAATTATATTTGGTACAACACTAGTTTCAACTACTATCAAATAACGTTCATGAATCAGCAATTATCTTTATATCCATGCCATTATAAATTGCATGCAGTCAGAGATGATAGACCAGATGTGAAATTCTTCTCTTTCCATTATGAGTTTCCAAATGATAGGGTATCCAGACAGCTGATAGCAATGTTTCATAACATTTTAATGATGTTACACGCAAGGACTACGTGGCACAGGTCCCAATCAATGGCTTATTGAAACCTTGACTCATTTCCCTTACTTTATATGTGTCAACACTCTAGCAATTGCAGCTAAACTCGATAGTCGTATCAGACATTTTATTGAAGTTGCAGCTTATCGCCAGAGAGGGCACATGCAGCCGTGAATTTCGGCGCTTGGTAGCAATGCTTGAAACTTGCGTGAGTGATGCCTTGCGAGGAAAGTTGATATTATTATAAATCTCTGTCTCAACATACAATTTACAATTTACTCAATTCGAAATCAATTTACTCAATTTACTCAATTCGAATTCAATTTACTCAATTCGAATTCAATTTACTCAATTCGAATTCAATTTACTCAATTCGAATTTGTTTGGTGTCAAACTCATACATGTTTTGGTGTCAAACTCATATATGTGTGTGTTAAATAGATGTGATTGTCTTGTCAATATTTGAATAAAAACTCACAAATATCTTGTACGCCTCTTTAATTCATTGGTGCCACTACCCTGGGTTGAAGCCCCTTCATGTAACAATGCTTTCCGTAATTAAAAAAAGTAAAACCTAAACCAAATGAATTTTTATATTCTGAAATTACACAAGGTAGTCAATTGCTGATTTGTTACATTAAACAAAATGTTATCTTTATTTTATAAAAAAAGGCATCAAGCATCATTGCTTACGAAACAGTGAGATTCAATTACAATATCAGCTGATCTTCGTATTACATTGTATTTGGTGTCTTTGACAATAGAATCAGACTTCCAATTGGACCATAACTGACCAATTCTACAAAGTAGGGCACCTCTTCATAGATACTTTTACAGCCTTCTTTTTCCTGACATTTAACTTTTTAGACAGTGTTTAGCTATCGTTATTTTAATAACATATATATATATTATATCAAACAGTTCAAGTTATATACAGTATGTTTCATAAAATCTTCTTTGGATTTATTGTGCCCTAAAAGTACATATATGTGCTGATTTAATTTAATATCCGCTCAATCGATTGGTGTAGTAATCTCAAAATGCCAAATACATGATAATTGATGGTATTTGATTTTAAACAATCGAAAAACGGCTTTATACGTGTACTTAAGCCGAAATTTCTCATGTTAACTATGCCCATCGGCAAAAGAAAGTTATAATAGATTTTAACGACTCTTATGAAACAATGAAACACGTTGGAAATTTTAGATTAAAGAGCCACTCCGTGAGTTGTTGGAGTCGTATATACCAAATTTAATCAGTGGTGTCATTTGATCGCGAAGTATCGACTGTTACCAGAAAGACACATTTTAAAGCTTGTTGGTTTTTTACAGTGACAATATGAAGGTAGAACGTCGCAATTATGATCGAAACCGGACAGCGGCGCGCGTCAAATAGTCAAACGTAATTTTGGAAACTCGTCTAAAACAGCCAGGAGGGCAGTTAGGAGTTGATAGTGTTTGTTAGGTTAAATACCTAATATCCATGTATATTGGACGTGATAACTACACCTCTTTACATTAACAAAGCTGTTTTTAGATTTTCACGGAGAACCAGTATTTGTCATGTAGATGTCTTTTGGACATGAAAAGTTACGATGTTTTGATTTTATATCACCACTTATGACATTTAGGTTCGTATCAAAGGTAAATATAATGTTATGAAAATCACGGAGTGGCTCTTTAAGTAACTATGATATACCAACCAATCTCCTAAACACTGAACTAATGAACATTTACACTGACAAAACCAGTTTTGCACTTTATAAAGTCAGTTGACTAAAGTCATTACGAGTTTTTTTAATTTCTGAATCACGTGCCTTTGCACCGCTAGCCAGGTTTCCCCTTGTCATGCACCTTTGTGCATTTTTATAACACAATTTTGGGTTTTGGCACTTTAAATGCGATTTATACCAACATCATTATAGAAAACATTTTTCATAATTATACATTGTAGTTACAATGTGATAACTTTCATTTTCCGACGAGTTTAGCTGGATAACCTACTTGAGATTTATAACCATAATATCTCGGGACCTCAACGACATACGGTTTGTCATTTTAAGAAACAAAGGTCGTATAAGTTTGTTTCAGATGCTTAAAACTCACACATTGATTTCAATATTTTCATAATTATACATTGTAGTTCACAATGTGATAACTTTCATTTTCCGACGAGTTTAGTTAAATAAACTACTTGAGATTTATAACCATAATATCTCGGGACCTCAACGACATACTGTTTGTCATTTTAAGAAACAAAGGTCGTATAAGTTTGTTTCCGATGCTTAGAACTCAAACAATTTCATATAAATCTAAAACATACTCATATCAAACTTCACTTTTTCCGGTTTAAATGAAGATTATTTCATTCTAAAATGCTATATTGTCGTTTTATGGTGATCTTCGACAAAGCATTCAATGATTTATAACTACAATAATGTTGAACTTTTTATATCGAACATCTACATGTCATTTACTTTATAAATGCGTACAATAGATGTAACCCTTGCTACTTATTTTTTGTGTAAATACCAGACAGCATATTGTGATAGAATGTTTGTCTCAGAATGTGACTGCGACATTTCAAATGGTGTGTAAGACATTAACTATGAATATGAGAAATAGGCATGCATTCTGACGAGTTCAAATCTCAGACATTAAATGCAGTACATGTGTTTTACCCATCTTAAATTTTAAAACGGATCTTTTAAATATCATATTATTCGTTTATAAAATGTTCTGTCTTTCAAATCATACTGGTATGAAAGAATAATAGTTTTGTCTAAGCGACAACCTCTCCTTTGTCACCTATGGTCCTATCCAACCAACTGTGTGAAATAAGAGCCTTTAATTCAGTCTAGACCTTATCACCAAGACTTTTCTTTATCAACACAAACCGTTGTAACTCACAATCACTTGACATTACTTGACCTGGCATATATTTGGGTCATGGGGTAGCCCCACGTTAAAAATAGAAATAAAGAAAGCGGATCACGACTCTGACTTATAAGAAGAAAATGTCGGCAGTGACAGTCCGAGACGCTACGCCCGGGGATATTGAAGATATATTTTGTCTTTTGTCAGTGAGTAAAATTTTCGTTGTTGCAATTTTACGCCCATACTATTATGTAAGACATATAAGAGTCGTAGGGAAACTGTACCGTACACAGAACCTTCCTGTGACAGTGGAGTCCTACATGTACGATGTTTAAAACGAAAGTGTGAGAACGTTCCAATCATTCGTATGCATCCTTGTAATGTAACATCTAATATATGTAACCAAATCTTCGACATCCTTGTAACATTCTTGGATGTAAAATGTAGACTTCGTACATGTATACAGGATTTGATGATAGGTATATATTCGTAGCGTGTCAATCATTAGTTTTTTTTAGATTGATCATACCATGGTGAAGCATGCATTCAGATCTAAAACGTAAATAGGGTAATGTGAGATCGTGTGGATGCCGTTTAGCATAAAGGCTCAATGAGTTCGATTTTATATAATGGAGGCGGAGACAGTTGGTTGAATAGAGTTACAAGGGCTGAAATATGAAGTTTGGATAGTGTATTTATATTCAGGTAGCGATATTGTAAGGGGTCGTGACGGTGAATGAGATATTCATCTACGTAGACTTCCATACTTTACTGTATACTCCCTGATATAAAATGTATGTATATACAGTTGTACATATACGTATATGCTTGCTGCCTAGGTAGATGCACATTGTATTGTCCTGGTAAGTGTAGTGACTGTTCATCTACAGCTTACGAAATGTGTTTCTTAAATACAAGTACAAAACTTGTAGAATACATGCGCAATAGTTATTCCTAATGCCCACAACAACCGCATAACATTACCCTTGCTTACCCTTAGAGGAAATTGCATTTATTAAGTGCAGCATCCTCTTCGGCAATATTAAAAGCTTCGTATGAATTCTTATCGGAATAGAATGTTCAGCCACATTACTAGCTTAGAAAATAGATTACAGCTACAAGGCTAAAATTATCAGTTGATATGGGCTGGTGCAAGTTATGTGACTCAGGCAAAGAATGTTTAGCAGAACACTCTCTTCATATTCTCCATGTATCGTGAATTTTATAGTTTTCTCTTCAAGTTAAAATATAAAGCCAGTGGATAATTCGGGTAGTAGAATTCGCACTTCACTATTGAAAAGATGAATATTTTTGGCTTTGACGTTGTGATAGTTTGATACATATTCAATGAAACCATAAGTTACTATTGAAATAACATTTTTGGGTTCACTTAAGACAGGAATGACAGTGTGTCAATGTACCGTCAGGGAGTTCACATTGTTTAGGGGGCGGGATAGCGCAGTGGTTAGCGCGTTCGGTTTCGGATCATAAGGTCCGTTGTTCGAATCCCGCCAAGGGCTGCAGTAGAGAACTGTTCTAGACGCAGTCAGGTTTGGGTGCAATGCTACACTGAATTTCAGCGCAGTACATATTGTACCACCCATGAATCGCTAGTTGCAGCCGATGCTCGCAGGTTTCACCGCAATGCTTAGCCAGAATGTGTTTCGGGCTTTCTCCCTGCGATAATACTAGCTACCGCGATATAAGTGAAATAATCTTGAAACCGGCGTTAAACACCAAATTACCAAACCTCACATTGTTTATATAGATAAATGAGGGGGCATATTTGAAGATTATTATTTCAATAATTTTGATAGGCTTCATTTCGCACAATGTCAAATGATACACATATTGTTTTTTAAGGTTTTAGTTAGACATGGTAATGAGTTTTGAAGTTGTGAATACCCGTTCCCTACATTAAGACTAAATAGCGGATATCATATAAGTGCCCATGACATATGCTCTGTTTACGACTCGAGTACTTAACTATTAGTATTCCCGAAGCGAGATTAAAGGAAGTACTTATTTAAGGCACGAGTGTAGTAAACATGATTTGTCATGGACATGAATGTAGCATCCTGTTTATTACCATGGTCGCAAAGTCTAAGAAACTAAACAATATCCGCATCCAAACAGAGGGAATAATCCGGGGTAGGCGCGAAACGTCTTGAGGAACTGTGACGTCAAATCAATTGTTTGACGTGACGTCGCAACCAAAAGGTGATATTTCATCCTATGGTATAATATAAAACCCCCGATAAGATTTCCCTCCTAGTTGATAATATATTTATTCAACCCGTTAGTTCTGAAAGAATATTATCTTTCTTAAGAGAATATTCACTATTCCAAAACACTCACATGATACATTCTTTGTATCTTTTCACAGGAACTTGCTGTCCTGGAAAACTTTGGTGACTCGTTTTCAGTTGATGTTGAAAGTAAGAAGTTTAAAGTCTTGGATATGTGTATGACTCGGGAAGAGTGATTCATTATCTATAAGTACACGTGCGATGGCATCAAACATATTGTATTCACAACTCCCTAGGGCCAAATTTCACGTTACGCAGATTACATAGAACCATGCAAATCTGATTATCGTATTCTAGTTTCAAATGATTCTTCTCTTACCAGCGTAACAATCGTCCTGATTTAACGTCGACGTGTATATCAATCAATATGTTTTGGAGAATTTGATTGCTTTTGAAAGAAAAAAAAGGTTCTTGTTCGAGGACAGTTTTAGCCAAGGAGGTGTACACTCTATGAAACAAAAATATCTTAAACATATCGGTTTCATTTTGCAGATTTTAAAAGAAATGGATTCGGTGACGGAAAGCAGTTTCATTGCCTTCTAGCGGAGGAAAATAAAGCTAAGGATTCTGAAAAAGGTAACATTTTGAACCGTGTGTTGAAATACAGTCCAGAGTTAAATATATCTATGTATGTTTTATTTTTCAGACTCATATGCAGGATCTTTTGGATATCAAATACTCTCCTTAGAAAAGAGGAGATGCTGTCATTGAATACAAATTCGTAGTAAAGTTTCGGGTCTTTATCAAAATCGAATCTTTGGTAGACATTTTAGACTTTGGGTTTAGTCATTATCAAGACTATTTCATAGATACACACCATCTCTATCTACGTTTAAATTTTCGTGCAATGGAACGCCACCAATAAAATTGAACGATAATTTATCCCCAAGTCGAAAAGTAATTTTTCAGAAGCTTAATAGATTATGTTTTTTTATTCATATATATATATATATGTTCTCTTTAAAAACATGTTTTAAATTTTTCATTTTGGTATTGGTATCGCTTTTTAAATATGCGTGAGTCTAAGTCTTAGAAGGTACGTTTTGTTAAATAAATTATGTATGTATTTAAGTACTTAAATAATAACAATGTGGGTATTTATATATACATATATAGTACATGCTCAAAGTGATACCTACATCATTGCACCGAGGCAAAATTAATGTACTTTCAAAGAAGCTACTTATCGCAAAGCGCGACCATGTACATTTATACATGCAATGTTGATTAAGTACCTTGCCCAAGGACACAACAAAGTTTGGGACACAGTTTTTATGTCTCCACCGGGATTCGAACCCGGGCCTATGGCTTGAGAGGCCAATACGCCAATATTCTATCCATATGCTATAGATTACATAACATATTAATCAGTACCTAGTATACGGGTATTTTCACAATGTGAAGCGTTTGACTACTAGAAACCAAACATACATTTATTTAGCACTTGATATGTACATCTTTGATGTCGGTACGAGGCCTTGTGTCTAAGTGACGTTTGAATATTCCTGATGCCAGTTTGACATACATTATATTGGTAAATGTATCTAACACTTTGAAACTTGTTTTGCTAGATCATTCCTTTGAACACAAAGTTCAAATACATTGCATTGCCGGTTTTATAGTCTATAACTTTCAATTGTTAAAAACAAAAATAAATACAATAAACAAATTGATTTTTATTAATTCCATAAATGCATGATCCATTTTCAACGTTTAAAAACAAAAAAATTACTCACACCTGAAATTACTTTTCATAGTAAAAACATTTAAACGAACAATTACTCTTTGCAATTCAAAAACTCTTGTTTCTCTAAATTATTGTTTATGCTTAAGTCAAATTGTATTTTCCAGAAACACCTGCAGTGATCGGGTTGTTGCTGTATACCTGGCTGTACAACACCTGGGCGGAGGGTCGCATCATGCATATAGAGGACCTGATAGTGACAGAGAGCAGAAGAAAGCGGGGTGTTGGTACAACGTTGGTTCAGAGGGCTGTCCAGGTGGATAGAAGATCACTTTTCCCAATCATAACGTTACAGCTATGAGATTATTTATCCCGTTATATCGTTATACCAATGAGTTCAATTATTTAATTAATACCGTTATGGGTATGCTTTATTATCCTAAATATAACGTTATGCATGGCTATAAGTTCATTTTCGTGTATCTAAATAATAACGTTGTTGCTTTGAGTTCATTTATCACAACAATAACGTTATGCTTATGCGTTTATTTATCCCAATTATAACGTCATGGCTATGAGTTTATTTATCCAAATTATAACGTTATTGCTATGAGTTTATTTATCCAAAGTACAACGTTTTGGCTATGATATTAGTTATTCCTATTATAGCGTTAAACATGTAGCTATAAATTTATTTATCCCAGTTATAACGTTATGGCTATTAGTTTAGTGTGTATTCGCTATGAGTTAAGTTATTCCAGATATAGACCTTATTGGTCAGAGTTTGGTTTCATCAAGCCGCAATAGCAATAAATGTGCTACCGAAACATATACGTTCTGTTACCACAATAACGCGCCTTATAGCTCTACGTTTCGTCATCCCCATTTAACAACTTTTGGAGACAAATCATAACACTCGGAATCCCTCAAACAAAGATCAGTTTAGACATGGAGGTCTTTTAGAACAATCGATATAAACAATTCGAACATGGGAAATAGTAAGTAACGGAATCGCGTCAATTGGTATAACATAGCTTTTTTCAGTACATTTCAGTACGTTCAGTAGGATTAGTTTTTAATTACCAAAGGAAACCACATGTATATTAGAATATTGGAAGGAGATTTAGCAATTGTATGTAATTATCATTATGAATCCAATATCTCTGCTAAGCATTTTATGGATTACGTATAGATGCAGACTTCTGCATTGAATGTTGACTACACAAGATCATTTTGCCTGTTCATGAACACGAAACTGATAGCAACACAATCTTACCCGATACTTGTTTCTTTTACCAAAGTGACAGTTTTCACTTAACTTGCTGTTTTTCGTTAAGATTTGTTTTTTTAATGATAATAGTCAACCTAGTTGACTGTCAAATGACTAAAAGTCATTAGATGCACAACAAATATTGTTCACCTTGGATTAAAAGTTCAAGAATAGCTGTCGTGTAAATGACATCGAAATGCTTTGGTATTTAAACCAGTGTAGCTCGCACGTCTAAAACCATTAATGGATGCTGGGCACAGAAACAATTGCAAAATGCATTAGTGAATCTATTTCTGAAATGAACATGAGTATTTTTCTTTAAATGTATTAAACTGAGTATGTTTTAACATGACGTCGCTGTTTATGTTTAACTGAATCTTTTTTATATTCATTCATTCAAAATGAATACTAAAAAATTCTTAATGAAATCTAGAACCATGAAAACTTGTTTTTGCAGATTGCGGATGAAAACAACTTCAAGCGTATTCAGTTGATTGTTCGGAGAGGAAACGCTGGTGTTGTAGATTTCTACAAAAGGATCGGTTTCACTAACCAAACTGATACGCGGGATTGGAACGTTCTTCGAATGGCGCATCAAATGATTAAAGACAACTCAAGAAAGACAACAAAATAAAATGTTCTAGAAAAATATTAAATTAAATGAAGCTTCTTAATTGATCATACCTGCAGTTGCATGCCAAAGTATGTTCACATACCTGAATATACTAGTGCAAATATCATGTAATTTGAGATGCCTTTGAGGTATCGTAGCGTTGCGAAAAAGAAACCTTTGATATTGAATTGTCAATACAAATATGCAGATCCATTCTTCTTTAAGGCAAATGTTTATCGTACCAAACAATTACCCGTAACAGTTTTGGCAGGTTACTGAAGTGACCAGGGGTCAAAATTTCGAAAACACTAATTTTTTAAAACCATAAAATCCTTTATGAGTTATCATCTTCTTTGAAAATTAGTCACGTTTCTTCCTTAGCACAAAGTCAATGTGATTATGTTGGTTTTCATCTCAGAGAGTCGATATGGAACATATTATTCGACATTTAACGAAATCCATATTTCGAAAATGTGACCCCTTCTGTCTATATCAATACGCCAAAATTCGAATTTTTTGACGAGAGACCAGACGATCCCAAAATGAGTTCAAGAATGGCTATTTCACACATTGACAGTGGGTGATCCATTGTCAGTTTGCTGAGGCTAATCTATTGACGCTGAAACGAAACCAAATTACATTGTATTTGCACTCCGATTCAGTGGTAAGTGAACAACATTTCGGTATGCAGCTGTAGGTCACAATTCATAAAAAAACTGTGTTTACTTGAGTATCGTGAGAATTGTTTATATTTTCAAGATGTCGTTTTAGAAGGTAGCGGTGAAGAAATTTTAGTTCTTTTATAAAGTCATAGCGTATCTTTGTAAAATCTTATTTGGCTTTTTTATGTTTGATAAAAAGTATATATGCTAATTTCAACGGAATCAGCTCATTCAACGTAATTATTTACAAAAAAGACATTTGCTTGTTTCCGAAACTTATTTTGCAACAGCCTTTCATATTCAGGAACTGTAAGTCTATGTCCCATTCCATTTGACCTATGGAATACTACCAACCCATGTGTTCATTTGTCTGCCATAGAAACGTTTTAAAACTACGTTTCAGTCGTGCTAAAGTGTCTGTTTTTGATTACTGCCATATCGTCCCAATGCTAAAATTGATTGAATTTGTAACTTTCACCAACTGTTTGTTTCTATTCATAGAATAATATCATCAATAACCCTTGACATATTTGCTACTTTTTGTCACTTGAAGTCACCTTAAACGTATTCTCGCGTCTATCCTTGCCATCTTAAGGTATTTGAGGACATATGCACTATACCTTTCTATCGATTCAATACATAACTTATCATTATTTGCAACTTACCTTCAATGAATAATGAAACATATAAGTTTTTAAAACCTTTATCGAAACATCAATCTAACCGTTACTATATTAATATGTATACATGATTTTATTATGGTATAACAAAACACAGAAAACTGTATGAAAATAATGTACATAGATTTTAAGAGGGGAATTAATTTTACTCAGAAATAACATATTCAAGCAGCTTTCATAACATAAGTGTTTAAAATACAACATCAAGAATAAAGTTCATTTGTATAGTGCTTATGAACTCGTGATGGTTATGATACAAGAATAAACTCATCAAAGATAGGAAGCAAAAACCATTTTATTTTACTCTAAATGCCACACTTCACAATGTTCATATTAAATAACTTTGAGCCATGATTAGATTGGGGTAGAATAAAAATTGCTCTTCAAATGTCAAATGGTATTCAGATAGTTTGAAATGTAAATTATTCTTATATTGATCGTAGTAGGAAGATAGGTGTTTATTTACACATCTATACAACAAACTGATATATATTTTCTATATTTTGAAATAAGAAAAGGAACGGCTATTTTGACAGCATGTAACAAAGCCAAACAACAACTTTAATTCATCACAATCAACAACCAATTACGATTTAAATACATCAAAAGTGCAAGTTCTTTGTTAAACGTCTCTGACATCTTGATCCTGAAACACACATGGGGTCGATTATCTCGGAATCAATCGTGACAGAATATACCGGGGCCAAGTTTATGAGTCACTGGGTGGATCATTCATTAACAAGAGAGTCAGTCTCTGCGTCGATGCATGCCCTAAAACGTCTCCTCATTGACGTTGTTAAACGGCGGGTGACGTTATTGGGAATGCGGTTCCATTCTTCCGTCAGGGCTTGCTCTAGTTGTTGTCTATTCTGTGGAATTTGTTGGCGTCTTCTAATTTGTCTGTCCAGATGATCACATAGGATTCATATCCGGTGAGTAGCCCGTCCACGGCAAAACATCGACGTTATTCCTCTTCAGAAAGTCACGGGTGTCTCTGGCAGTGTGGGGTCTAGCATTGTCCTGTTGAAAGATGTATGAAGCGTACCGCAATTGGCTGCAAAATCTGTCCGATATACCCACGCACATTGAGATTTCCTTGCACGATCACTAAACGGGTCCTCTGGTTTACACAGATACCACCCCAAACCATAACACCACCTCCACCATATGCATGAACCTCTCTGATGCATGGAAGTGACAAACGTTCCCCTGCCCGACGGTATACCCGTTCCCTGCCATCAGCTCTGTAGAGGAGGAAACTACTTTCATCAGAAAACAGAACTCGTTGCCATTGTCGCACTTGCTATCTGTAAACTTGTCTTGCTCATCGAATTCTGTTTTGGCGATGTCTCAAGGTCAGGACCATGCCGCGAAAGGGTCGATAAGCCCTAATACCATCAGCTCGCAATCTTCGGGTCACTTTGCATCGAATTACACGACGTGCTGTTTCCGCCGTAGCCGTCGCTGTCACAATACTGTTCCTGAGATGAACTGTCCGGATGTAACGGTCTTTCCGGTCTGTGGTAACCCGTGGCCGTCCACTTTTTGGCCTGTCTTGGGCACTACCAGTGTTACGGTAACGTGAGAACAGCCTCGAGATTGTTGCTGGCGTGCAGTTGAAGGTTCTAGCAATGTGAGATTGACAAGCTCCAATATCTCTCATTCCTATGGCTCGCTCTCTCTGTATTTGCGTTAACGTTGGCATTTTATCATGTGCTTTCACTAACTGTGATCAAACAGCGTAAATCGACCCCATTTATACCCCTCTGTGACACGCGCATTTGATAAAATTTGAAAAAGTCCTGTTTTACCATTTTCTCGTGCTATTGATCACGTGACTTCGTGCAGTGAAATCACGTGCATTTTGTCAATTTCCAACAACACACACAATGTTTGTTTCCATTTTTGCAGTGAAATATAGATACACAATATTTCTACACAACGATTTGAAAACGTTAAACTAACTTTTGCCCGTAAATTTAGTTGTGTTCGCGGAAAATTAAGGTCCACTGTTCGAAAAGTGAATGTGATCATTCAATGTTCAGGTAATGTTAAAAAGGAAAAGTAAAATCTAAAATCCACATGAACTTTCTTGAGATGCAAAGACGGGTTACCCAGAAGTGAAACCACAAGCAAGTTCGTAATTTGTCTTAATAAATAAATCATGTCGGTATAAATCAGATTTAAAAATACTTTAAGATCTGATGCGACACGGATATCTATCATTGTAGCTGTAGCTATCAATGTCGTTCCTACAATACCATTTTCACACAGAGGCTCATCAATTTCTCTCATTAACCTCTTGTTCAAGTGGGCAATGTTTCTTGACTTGTACAAAATCGCGTGAAGCTATAACAATCTATCCACAAACACAAATTTTGGTTCATGTTCGCCTTCTGTTATGAAAGAAATATACCTGCGCAACGCACAGCGGAGCAGTATTTACAACAGTTACAAGAATAATAAATTAAATGGTAACCATGAATCAGAGTAACTGATTAATTGCAAGCAATCAGAATTCTCATTGTTGTTTCGCCAATTACGATTTAAGAAGGGGAAATTACTTTTTTACTTCACCTCTTTGGTGACAGTATAAATAGACAGGTCGGTTTTTATGTCTCAAGTAGGCTTGTATTTGCTTATTTCAAAAGCTTATATCAAACGAAATACACTACAAGCAATGACGTCTTAATTATCTCAAGTTTGACGTGTCGCTGTGCTCAAATACACCAGAAGACTTTTGAAAGGTTGAATCAGCCTGGGTTATTTGACGTGCAGGATAAATTAAGCAATTCGAGACTGGCTCTAATTAAACCTTGAGTAGGAAGATGAGTGCAAATCTGCAAGTCTGCATCCTGCTACATCAGCGTAATTGAATCCGCTGATCCAGCACCTTCCATATACCCTAATCTCTTTCGAGCCAAATCCCTCGTTCGTCTGGCGCGGCTAGATGTTCGTGGCTGTGCTCACCTGTAATCCTTTAAGCCAATGAAATGTTATCCAAGCTTGAAGCTACTCTTTTGAACTTAACGGAATTTTCCATCCGAGTTGTGCCGCTGTTGCTGGATGAGAGTCTTCATTGGCTGGTTGGATAGCTAGCGATACGCTTTTGGCCTACAGGATATCAGGGTATACATATATGGAAGGAGCTCGACCAGCGGATTCAATTACGCTGATGAAGCAGGGTGGCAAGTCTGAAAAACTGGAATTTCAGCCCATTTTAAGTTCGGAAAGCAAGAAATCAAGAACATAATCTGATGCCAGGTTAAGTTATCTATTATTCAGAAGATAACAGTGAGAATTTCATCAAAAACGTGGAGCATCAATTCAACTGGGAACTTTCAATTTTGATGTGGCGTTAATCATTTCGTTGCATATTCGTTTATCTGAACTTAAATTTCTCCTATTATACTGTCATATCGTGTTTCAAACATGTAAGCTCAAGATTCACGTTTATAATTTTGAAACAAATTCACTACAATTAACATTTTTGTTTATCACACATTTAACATATATTTTCATTGTCATATACAGTTCACTCGTTAATGTATCATTTATCAAATGCTTTGACTCAGCAACATAATATTTGTTGCAAATCAAGCTTTTGATAATTCCAATTTTTCGCCTCACGCGTAACAGATTCCAATTTGCATCTCAGACACTTTATTGTAACAAAGTTCTAAGCAGATTTGTTTTGAATATGAAGACTGACAAACGAAACCATGCTTCATCTTCAAAGATCACTGAACATATTTGGAACGATATCAAGTTGTAAATGATTTAATAAACAACCCAATCTCAAGGTTTTCATTTAAGATGATCTATGTATATGTTAAGCAATGTCTTTTAAAATTCAAGTTAACGTTATATCTCGACGTAACCTCCTTTCCGTGCTAAATAATAGAGCTATGACGTCATAGTAAACCTGAACGACCAGTGAAGTAACGAAATCTGAAAGGAATGAAAGGGATAGTAGACTTGAAACAACGATCGGGAAAAAATTTTGCTACACCTATGAACCAATGTGTTTGTATCCGCCAAACTCCTTCAATTCGACATCGATGCAATTAAATATGTATTATGCTTTACAAGTGACCTGCAATCAATCATACAAGACGTCCAAAGTTGGCTCACAGACATAATTATGTCGTAGGTCACAAAAAATATTTAAAATGGACTGTTGACGGCTTGAGTAATAATGTATGCAGATTTTAAATTTACCTTTTTCCCTGAACTGTGAAACTTGACCGATTTTATAAACACAGTACTAGTGTTGTTGATTAACCCGAACGGTTTGCCGTTATTGTATTTCGGCAGTAAGCAAAATTTGAATATATCCGATATTGTAATTGATTGCGGACTTATTGTAACATTACATTAAATACTTCCGGTCTCTTAAAATCGACTTAATGACCTGAATATGTACATTTTTACCATTTAAATATACAATAATCATGCATGCCATCTTCTCATTCATTTCATACAAAGAAGTCACGTTTACCTTAGAGGAACCAACTTTAAAAAATTTATTTCCTACGATGGACATTACGATTACGTCGACACTTACAAGACGTGGTGAAAAAGGCTTACATATACAAATAGTTCATTTACTTCCGGAGAATCTTGAATCTTATCTCTCTCTAGCTGAATTGATATTGGGACATATAAAGTAAGATTTGCGTATGCGAATGAAGCGGACAAGAAATGATTTGAATGAAAGAAATGTCACGTTACTTATGCCAACTGTATATCTGTTAGATTACTCACGCGATTGTTCTCACACTAGAAGAATGTAATAGCAATAGCTGTTCATTTGTAAACTGCATCTTTACACAGTAGCTCTTTGCGTGAGGGGCTGTCATAACATGACCATGTCAATTGCGGGGACTACAGCCAATTATTAATTGTATAAATTGTAATCAGCATAATACGTCCCCACTAAAATAATCATCCAATTAATCTCACCAAGGCCTTGAGTAAGACAATGCCATTGTGAATTGATATTAGCATGTTATGTTAGTTTGGTAACATGATGAGTTTATACACCAGAAGAATGTAATAGCAACAACTGTTAACTACATTGTACATCTTTATAGAGGGCTTCTTTGCGTGACAAGCTGTCATAACATGGTCATGTCAGTGGTATCGATAACAGCAGTAGTTAATTGTATTTAATGTAGTAATTTTAACGTTGTCACACAGAATTATCATCCGATTCATCACAGTCGGGTTCTTTCATTCATTGATGTAATAAACCTGTACAACAATTAACTAGGCCTACATTGTCACGTTTCCTTCTACGGTTGGTGGCTGATGCATCGTAAAATCCCGCTCATCCGCAAAGTATTGTTCATGAGAAGGATCGTAAAAACAAAGGATAATGCCAGCCTTGGAGAACTAAAACTATCATAAATATATGCTGACATAAAATGATGAAACCGAAAACTTTAGTTCTCACATATATCTATCTATCTATCTATCTATCTATCTATCTATCTATCTATCTATCTATCTTTCTCATAAGTTGTGTCATAAAACAACTCTTCAGTCCTTTATTATGCTATCATTTGCATTACGGATGGCTACATATATCTATATGCAATATGAAAGTTTTAAATGTTTGTTTAATTTTACCCCTGGAAGACCTACTTTAAACTTCCTCACTGATCGAGAATCCATGGAGACAATCTAAGTCTGCAGTGATCTTGACAGAAACAGTTCAGTGTACAGTCTTGAGCAATTAATGAGTTTTGTCAATTGAAGGTTACCTTTTATTGAACTGCTTCCTGATCTCTTTCTTCATTGACTAAAATGCATGAAACATATATTTCATGTCAGATGACAAAGACAAACTTCCACTAGCGTCGGTCTTATTCAATCGCTATTTCAATCCTTGTTGTTTCAGTGCTAAAATGCATGCTTTGAGTGCAGCGCAAAAAGTTGTAACCTTACTTCTGAAAAGACTTTCAAGTTCAGCCACAGTAGGCTAGAGAGCCTAAACTGTAAGTCTTTGATTGGAACTTGGGCGAGTTCTGCCTTGCAGGGAGAGTTAGACAAAGATCTAGAGAAACACAGTTGGTACAATATTTTAGATAGATAATATTTTGTTAACATTTTTCTTGTATTGCATCAAAATCTTAAATTCTGATTTTTGTTCCAAACTGATTGTGTGAATATCATATAATAACAATCGAGTTATAAAGCATGGATAAGATCAATTATTCGAGATATCCATGACATAACAAACCAAGCCCATGTCCTTTGTTGCACATCAGCACCATCTCCCATTACATTTGTATCAGTTACATTTCTATCACAACCCTTGGGTCTTGTTGAAACAAATTGTAATAGAACAAACGTCAAGTCATTCACAAATTTATGGCATGTTATAATGATAATCAATTGTATCTTTTAATAAAGATATTTTTAAAATGAGGTATTACTAGTGTCGGGCTAGCTCCAAGAGATAATCTTACTGTAGATTTCGCAAGATGCCCACAAATCGTGAAGTATCTGACAACACAGTGTCATGAGTGTTTCATAAATAATGTCAAAATGCTATCACATATCTCCACTTGACGTCACGAAAAGTTAAAAATATAAATAAATATATGCATATTCTATTTATTTCCATTGGATGTTAAAGGCTTTGAAACTAAACATATCCAATTTTTGATTGAATATCAATGAATATTTACTACGATTTTTTGAACGATTTTTTCACATGCCACAAATACACAGAATTAAGACAGAATTCATTCTTCTAATTGAAAGGGTTTAGTAGTAATACAGTACTTAGGGAATGTACATCGCTCTCAAACGACGATCTTAACAAATTATTGAAGATTTAGTCACTTCATCAATATATCATAAAATTTGATCGATATGACTCCTTTTAAGCACTTGAATATGTAATTTTGACTGCCACGCAAACAACATGATATTCATGCAAAACCACTATCTTTGAAGTTAAGTTATGAATCGGACATGTTTACTAGTATGAGTTTGTATTTATCTATATGTAACTGTATCGGAGCGGCCTTGATATAAGCTCTTCGGAGCTTGTTGGCCAATCCATTGATGTATATATAAAATGAATAAATATAAATGAATAAATCATATATGCTACGATTTTCACGTGAAAACTATCTATGCCGATTTTGTAACACTATCGTTACGTCATCACAATTTGTGTTTTTATTACTGTGACGTTTTACCAATCACAATGACCTTCATATAATGGACATCTGTATATTGAAGACATAGTAGCATGTTTTCTAAGGGATATAAGCGATTTCATGAAAAGTTAGTCAAATGTTTCAAATTGCAAGACAATATTTTTAATCAATAAGAGGGTTTCTTATGCGAACATGCAAAGCTTGGCGAAGCTACGCCACTCCATTTCTCTAACTTGAATGATAATAATGTCTACATAACAAAATGGCCGAATGCCTTTCTGCTTGTTACCTGATACCTTATACTACGAGTCCGGATGATCGGGTTGAGTAATGAGATGTTTTACCCTCATTACTTTGCATACACTGATATTTGATGAAGAACACAGGAATTCACATTCCTAGAACGTGCTTTGAGGCCATTTTTCGTGTGGTAGGTTCTGTTACGCATACTTGCATAAAATAGTCAAACCTTATTGCCTCTGACGTTAGTATTGAATATTAGAAAGACTCTCAATATCTTTTGATGAAAAAGATCAAAATGCAAGAACTGCGATTGGTATGCTCCTTAAAAGCCACCATACATGTTGTTCGTTTACCCAAATGTTGGATAACTATTGCGCAATTTCATCATGAATTCTCTTTCCATCATCAGTATAACTGCATACATGTATAGGTTAAGGATTGGAGGTAGAGTGGTCTTTATTTACAGCTTTTTAACAATTTTCATCAGATACGACATTAATTCATTTGAAAATCCATCAAAGCATCAAAAGCTGAATTGACTTTGTGCAATTGTTCACTTTTGTCTGTTAACATATATCTTCCAACATGTAATTGGAATTGAATTCAATTAGATCTAGGATGGTTACGAAGTTCATGTGCTATTAGCATGGTCATTACTAAAGCGCAATTCTAATTATCCTGCCAATTTAACACATTTCACATCTACAAATACGCAAAGATTAATGATTTTGAATGGAAATAGGAATTTAATATAGATTTGATAGATCATAATGACGATCCAGTAAAAATATGGGTATGAATGAGTGCAAAAATCATCTTTTCATATTTTCAAAATTCAAATCACCACATGACTATTTATACCTGAATGACCTCTATTAATATTTAAGGCATTTAAATATGCCTACGCACAACAGATGTAAGTGATCTTCTTTTTACCTACGTTACAAATACAAATTATACCTGTTGACTCGAAGTTATTGACTTCTTTCTTAAAAGTTTAAGGATATATAATTAATGAGTATCGATTCAAAAGAATATCTTCGTAGTAGGATCTGACTAAAACAAATATTCACAAGTGTTGATTTCTGGATCCATGCTCAACAAGATAAATTAAGAACCAACTGGTTTGTATCGTTGACTTATTACATGTATCATTGTAGTTATCAAATAATATATAAAATATCAAAAAGAATGTCCAAACTATATGGTTATAATGATATAATATGATTGAACAACCTCGAATATATAAACATCATAGCAGTTCTTTTCGTCAAAAACATGTTTTACTATGTTAGCAAAGGGCTGAAATATCTCTTTACAAATAAACGTGTCTGTAGATAATGGTTCCAATTCCAGCAGATCAATTCGGTAGTTTTAACATATTTTACGTCCGCTTCTAGGAAGAAACGTAAGCATAATAAGGAAGGGATTGAGATTGGGGTGTTTTGAAGATTATGTTCAAGTAAAAGACAAAATATTATAGATGACGAGATAAATCTAATTGTATTTACATCGTTTCCGGGGGATTTTTCGACTTTTCACCTTGTGAAAGCTGCCTGAAAGATTGACAGAATATACCTTTAAAAATCTCATATTTTGGATAAAACTGTTTTAATATGAATCTGACAGCCAGACCCTTCAATAAAAAAGCAACTCTATTTCAAAAAGCTGTATAAATCTTATTTTTAATTTCTTGGATTATTTTTCAGGGATGAGTGACATTTTGTATATATTCATACATGATCGAATTCAATTTTATAGGACACAATATTTTTTATTTTACGCTGATGAAAATATGGATTATTTTTCGGAATATCATATCATTTTTCAATCTGAAATCATCATCCAGTTAAGTGAGAAACGCATTTAGCTCATATGCGAGGCTATTTCTTTTCAAAGGCGTATACTTTTAATATATGTCTTTGTTTTTTTATAAAAGATCAAATTCAGAAGAAGGATCATCAATTATCTAAAGTGCGCAATATGTAATCTTACACATCTTAATAAGATACGTGGGATAGGTAACGAAACAAATACTTGTTTCAATTTTCATCACGAGGATTAGGCCTATTGAAAATCATAGATACGTTTTAAAATGAATGATCCTTTCATTTAAAGATTTTATTTTGTAAGATAAGCATATCTAAACTATACAAGTGCATACAACATTTACAGTGATTTGAACTGAAACATATAATACTTTGGACAAAAACAAGATTACTACAAAAACTTGAAACTATAAAAAGCCATCATAAAAAATAACTTTATGAAAACAAGCATAGCGCTATATGCTACTGGGTTAAACATTAGGTTATTCAGAGAGGAAATAGGCGTGACGACCTTATTACACAGAAGCGAGAAAGGTTCATAATAAATACTCATGCTAAAGGAAGTGGAAAATTAATATCAATGTCATCGCACACAATGTCACATGGTTCAACGCGAGCAAGCAAAAGGTTGGATTTAGAAGGCCCATTCTGAAAGCAGAGCCTTTTGACATGCCGGGAAGAGAGGGAGCCCATCCTACATACTCGAACCTCTGTCTGACCCCTCGCTGAATGGAAACCCTAGTAACGGGGTCTCCGCTAGGTAGCTACATCCGGTCATAAAGAGGCCTGCCTAAATTACGATGTTTACATTATGAAAGCGCCGATAAAGCCCGGCCTCAACCCATTGATAGTGAATATGCTAGCACGTGTTAGGTGGAGATTTAAATCAGTGCATAGCAATATACTAGGATATACAACAGCATACTTAAGTCGGTAAGTGAAAGTTATATACATATACATGTTCTTGTCATTCATGCTAGAAAATACAGCTTATATTGTGATATACGATGTAAATGAGGAAATGTGTTTTCGATTTTAAAATCGATTATTGTTCTCCCCAAATCCCCCTCCTTTCCCCCGCCTCTGCTCCACATAGCGGCTCATACCTTGGTCAGCTGGAAAGAACGAGTGATCGCTAGGTATGCTGTATAATTTCGTATGCTTGTCCATGCGTAACGCACAATCAGGTGCGACAATGTTAAACAATTTACATATGCCATACAGGTATTTAGGTTTGAAATGTGGATTCAATACTGTTAGCTATGCAAAGCGTTGCCTACTTTCTTCAGCAATTATTTTAATACTGAATTTGCATGTGAAAGAAGAAATTCCAATGGAATATAAGGAAATATTTTATCCTGTAACATGACTTTTTAAAACAGAAACCTTTTATACAGCCCGGGTCCTTATTTAGTGATACACAGCTACTACGTACAAACCAAAACTTAACATTTAGAAAAACTTTGTAAAATGTTTCATTGACTAAATTTTGGTCTAGGACAGTTTTGATAGTTTGTAATATTTATATACACACAGTACTGGTCTTAAAAGGGATTTAACACATAAACTAAAGCAATTCGTTAACTTAAACCTGAAGTACAAATGTGCCATGATAATTAATAACACCAAGGCATTTACGCAAAGCATTACGTCGAAAAACACAGTACGTGATTAATCGCGGTATAAAGAGATGTCTTGGCACATTAAATTCACATTTGTTGTATGTGAGTAACTTTCTGGAACACTCACCAAGAAAACTGGTTGAGGAGAATTTTGAACTCTGAATGCAAGTACGTAAAAACGGTATAGAGATGTATGTCCTGATTATTAAGTTATCGTTTGCATAAAATGTGCGCCTGCATATACGATGACCATAAAGACACCTATGTGAATGAGTTTCTAAAGTCAACACGAGTACGTATTCTACATTACCTGGAAATATTCACTCGTGTGTTGATATTTACAGTACATGTATGAACCCTCGTTTAAATGGGCATAGTCTCCCTGATTTTAATTCATAGTCTAGGAAGGATGTATATTGTGGTAGAAACAAATAGCATTCATATGTCATGAGAAAGCTGTTGTATAACCGAAACTCAAGGTGTTGAACATTAACTCGGATCATAACTAGAAACACTTGTGAATTCCACTGAATAGATTTAATCAAGAATTAAACCACATAATGTACTGGGGAATTGTCGAAATGTTATAGTAAGTAGAGCGCGTTAAATACAAATGTAGAAGGTAAGATGAACCCTCGGGGGCCATCCATAGATGTTTCAGTGGGGGGAGGGGGTGTTGGCCTTTCGGGGGGGGGGGGTTGGGCCTTTCGGTGCAGTTGGCCCTCGATGAGCGCCTCTGGTCTCACGACGGCTCAAACCAACTGTTGTAGTTCTGAACCACAGAATGCACCTGCCGACTCAGCTTCGATCTTCTGATCGTAATTTTAGTCATGAGCTATTCACATGGGACTTTGATAGCGGAAGCAGGATCGTTCAAAGGATCAGGGGTTTACCTCACCTTCGTGCAACTCTCTATAAACTGTTTAAAATGATTGGGAGGTTAACGCCTGACCTCCAGTTTTGGATTCCAAACTTAATAGAGGTTCTGAAATAATAGCATAGTAGCCAGGAAAACAGAGCCCAGTGAATATAGACAATAGGGCCACATGTAAGTAATTGTGTCCAGAATAGTCATTAAGTAAGGTCGCTGTGACAAACACGACACGCGAGGAAGGGTTTGGCTTGCTGATGACCTTTGTTATTCTATCTCCTACCATGACTAGCGTATTTCATTCATAACCATCCATGCATTGAGAGAGGCTTCACAAGAGAGTATTTTAATTTAAGACATGGTGTTTTTGATTGAGTTATCACGGATTTATAATGGCATATCTGAGATAAAATCTCTTAAATAAAGGTCAGTTTTAAAACGTGACGCGGCAGGCTTAAAATATTTCCGGTTAACTCGAAGAGGCTTAAAATTGAGTTCAAAGAACGAAACACTTGCCGTAGTGTGCTAGGCATGTTTAGCCTCAACGTCTGACTTTGTTTACTGTTCTAGGTGTAATGATTATCGTTGTAAAATGTTATATCTATGATAATGTTATGTAAGATTTTAACACACGAACTTTTTATTACTATTACAGCTGTTTCAAGAATCGAGATGAATATGGACCTGCTGTTAATAAACACATTCGTGTCAACTTCTCAGTCTATCAAAATGTTTTAAAGGTCTTCGTTTGCGGGATAGAAAAAGTCGTTCAAATTATTCAATTGTAATATATTCCGCTTAACAAAATACAAAATGATAATGTTTTACGGGTTTCAATTTAAACTTCCAACATTTTTATAATAGCCCCCCTCTCTCTGGACATATATTATATAATTAACTCTTTCACTCTATTAATAATTTTACAATTACTAGCATATATTTACAACTTATTTTGCAGATAATGCAAGAGTGAGGAGAATGGAAAACGTCATCCACGTCTACATAGAACCCGACCTTCTAAAATACCTAACCACCAACAACTTCAGGAGTGAGAGCTCCATCAACTCCCAAAACATCGAAACCATTGAAGTGTCTGGCATCAATATCAGCAAGCACTATTTCAAGGTTAAGTTCATTGGCATCAAGACGTTCCACCAATTGGGCAAGTTCGAGATAGATTGTCGGGACCAGCTGAGCATCATGGTGTTCCAGGTGAAGAAACAGAGAGACAAAGGGATGAGAGTTTTGGCGGTCCTCAACGGGAAGAAGGAGGTCCTTCAGGTGGACACACTGAGGACATTGTGCTTTCTAATCCCTGGACTTGTAAAGAAGCATGTGGTTCTCAGGGACCTGATTGACCGTGATAGTGTGTACAGGCTTTGCTGCAGACCTCGAGGCATCTGTGTCATCATCAACAACAAGAACTTTGAAGATTCAAATGGGAATCTTCTATTTTCAACTCGTATAGGGAGTGATATGGACATGCATAATCTTCAGAACCTGTTCAAGTGTTTTGAAATGAAGATGATGATTCATCAAGATTTGAGTGACTCTGATATCATCCAAGAGATGAAGAAGGTTTCCTTGTTGGATCACTCTGAATTTGACATGTTCGTATGCTGTATCTTATCCCATGGTAGGAACGGTTCTGTCCTTGGCGTCAACAATCTAGAAGTGCCTATCCTTGAAATCACATCAACATTTAGAAATAGGAGTTGCCCGTCCTTGGCAGGAAAGCCAAAGTTGTTCTTCATCCAAGCATGCCAAGGAAGCAGGCCGCAGAGAGGTTTGATTCAAACAGACGTTCGACCGGAGGAGACAAGTACCAAAGTTCTTCCCGATGGTTCAGATTTCCTAATTGCTTGTTCAACTGAACCAGGGTATGAGTCTTTTAGACACACGAACAATGGATCCTATTTTGTGAACTCCCTGGTGAAGCATATGAAAGTATCAAATAGGAGTGTGGTGGATGTTTTGACCGATGTCTGCAATGACGTTTCAAACGAAACGTTCAATAACTGGTATAAACAAGTACCATGGTTCACTTCAACGCTCACCAAAACACTTATGTTCAACCATTCTCATCATTATGTCAATATTGGGTAGAGCAAGTGTCTGAGTACTGGCTTCATGGTACTCCCGATCATCTCGATACCTGTCGCAACGTCCTTAATCATATCCATTAATATGCTCATGTTTTAAACACAGATTTACATTTTTTGTAAGAGAAACGTTATGAGATTTGTAAAACCTAGTATTATGAAACCTTTCACCATGTGGTTATTCTAATATGAAGTGCTAATGTCTCGCTAGCTAGTGGTTATTTATTTGATTTAAAAATCGTACACACTATGATTAGTTGTTTGATCTTAAGACTTTTTCAGGATGACATAAATAGACACTAATAAAATGGTTTGATTCCATCTGTATACGTTACAATAAGTTTTACCTCTTAAATATACTACATCAAACGATTCCAGTGGTTTCAGATGAGAAATAGAGAAAATGTATTTTATTTCATTTTCGACCAAGTTGATAATCGTTTTGGATTTAACCAGAATAACTCTGGACCCATATGCGTAAATGAAAAACATGAGACATATTTTGATATGGCCTAATTATAAAACAAATTATTTGCACCTTGACATATTTTCACATGAGAAAGTGACTACGATGTTGTGAATTACAACTTCCCCGATACGTGTTTCTCAAATAGATTATTTTATTTCAGTGCTTAATTCAATGCTTATAATTAACATTCAAATCGTTTCAATCATTCAATGCTTATGTATATTTCATTTATTGATAAAAGCAACGTTAGCTTGTGTTAAATGTTCAAACAACTATTGTGAACTCTTTCATCTGCTCAATGTGTGTACAATTCCCCGCCACGATACTTAACCATTACTTCTGTTATTTTTTAAACATGATTATGTACATAGTTGTTAAACATTTTGCAAATAAAACATTTGAGAATTTATTATGTTTAGTCATCTTTAAGCAGTTATCTAAAACATTCCCCAAAACATAAATAGGTTGTGAAATTTAAATAAAATTTCTATTTAAAAATTTTGGTTTCAGTTATGTTTCGGGGTAGATTAGTATTAGTAAAACTCATATGGATATGATACATGACAGCGAGAACTAACTACTAAGAAAACACAACGAATTATTGAACTGCGTGGACTTTGTTTATATTATATGAGTGCTTCATAGAGTATATTCGGTTGAAATTTGAAATTTTGGTTACAAAGATCAACACATCAATATTTCCTCGATTAAAGGAATATAAAAAATGGTGTCTTTATATTTTTCCATTTTCGAAATTCTAGTATCTGGTACACAATTTTGACAGCTTTTGGACTTCTTCATTATATCTGAGAACGCACAAAACCCAAACTTCTGTTCAGAAAATAAAAGTAAGTTTGCCAGAATTTGTCGAACATTGCATAATACGATCAATGTCGTATCATATGTTTTATTTCATCAATTACTTTAATAATAATTGAAGTAAACAACAGCAAAATCATATTTTAAAACTAGAGTAAATATCATCAATATGTTTTACGACTATGGTCAAATCCATATGCAAACAAAAGCTTGAAGGGGGCATCAAACATGTTAAACAATTCAAAGGAAATGAATTCAAACCTACTATTGCTTCACATAAAGGGTTTCAAAGCTGAACTTAACAGGAAAGGATTTTCATAAACCTTACGCGTGAATGTTTATATCCCGTTGAGTTGTCATAAAATATCATTTAGACGTCATTTAACTGTATTCAAGACGACGAGCCTTATCTTGTTATTCAAAACAGCTATAAGGAAATGTGTATACATTAAGGATTGTCCTACCGTTCAAAGTTCAAGATTATATTACTATCTGTTGCGAAAAAGGATAAACATAAAAAGTTGTTCAAGAAATTGTCATTTTGAGAGGTGTTTGTAGACGATCATGCTTTAGTTATTGTATAGACTATCACTAGACGATCTTGTTTGTATGGAATTGATTTAAAGTTCGTCAAATTCCAGTCTTAATGACATCTTTAAATTAACATTCTCAATCTTAGTTAATCATGCCTACAAGGTTAAACTTGCTTAATGAATTTGCTGTCGTTCTACATCTGACTAAAGGTACAGTGGGACGTTTTTTAAAAACTTTATATCCCGATTTCAGTTTTATTAGACGAGACAGTTTATCATGGAAGTATTGCCAAGAAACCTGCGAGACAGTTATCATCACGATACCATGGTAACGACACAATACGTATCCCGATTCTCTACAGTTTTTAAAGAAGAACTGATAGTATATAGAACAAAATGTAATTCCTAAGTTCACCTGTTTGTTTAATCATTGTAATACTTAAAATAGAATAAAAACTTGGTCAGCTTATATAGTTATTTGTTTGAAACAAATTATATTAGTAGTGTATTGGTATATTGTCTCTTATGCCGATACATTGATGGACCATGGAACCTCACGATATAAATATCCTGGGTTATTATCTAAATAAATTTTGTAACGATGCACTTGTATCGTGTAGTAGACGATGCAAAGATCGCTGCCATCGTTGAATCATTACACCACAATAATATTTATTTTCATTTCGTGAGATTTCTTTACTTAACGAAATTTACTACCTCTATATAATGTTTTAAAACGTTCAAAGCATTATTAGTCATCACACAGCAATGCTTTATTACCAGTATTTTGAAAAATTTACTTTCAGCATCAGAGATTATGAATAAAGAATTACATAATGTACTACACAGCAATTTAGTGGCATTTTTTTAAAATCGACTAATGCCCACGTACTGACTATAAAAGATCTCAAATAATTCATTTATCTTGAGCGAGGAATGCAAATTTATTTACATTGCTCATTGTTTATGTTTATATGCGCATTCCTTTTTGTATCATATGTGCATCCATAACATTAGTCGTGACGAACGAGAGTTTTATTGCCCATCAACGACAACATCTACATACGGCGTACTTACTTACATCATCAGCCTGTTGAAGGACCTTTGTTGTGAAAATCCTGTGAGTGCTGGATCATGTATCAGCTTATGAGCTTTGTTGTAAGTATCATTAATACATGTAGAATCGCCACAAATACTGCTCTCTCTCTCTCGCGACGTGTATAACGTAACTGATACTGTTCACTTCTGTTAGCTCTTTTTGAAAACTTTAAAGGTCCTATAGCACGAATTTTGCCGCTCAAAGAAGCTTGTTGGGGCTATATGCATGTTAGTTCTTTTGAAATCTTTAAAGGTCCTATAGCACGAATTTTGCCGCTCATAGAAGCTTTTTGGGGCTATATGAGAACATATACATTAGTGTCGTTGCATTAACCATAGCGGCTACCGTTTTTGTTGTAAGTATCGTTAAAAGTATGACCAAAAAGAACCTTCGTGGTGTATAGAAAGTAACTGATATCGTTTGTGGACATAGTCGTATTCTATTTTGAGTTCAATTATTTGTTTTTAATGAAACTTTTATAGGCACTGTAGCACGAATTTTTGCGCTCGAGTAAGCTCATTAGGGCAAATGATGATACATGTTGCACTAACTTTATCTGTCTATTGACCTACAAGCAATAAGGAACACATTGACACGGCCGAAGTCATTAAGGGATAAGAGGGAAAACGTAGGAGTCGTTTGTGTAGAACTTTGGAAATGTTGATATTGAATACGGTTTACATAGGAACCGAGGAGTAAATATTTTTTATTAACATTAAGGAATTTTGTAACTTCATCGATATTTTACATTTAATATATCTTCGCGGTTGCTGTTTTGAGTTTTCAGGAATCACGCACATTTGAATGTTGCCGATGATGTGGTTATTGCGGATTCAAAGCAACGTTGTAATGATTCGGGTTTTCTTTCGATAATGAACTTCTTAACCTTTAAACTTACTATTATTACAGATCACTTATATATGGTAGATTGCCTTGGTGCAGATTGTTATTACGTTCGATACATATGCAGTTTCTTGGGAATATATGTCTTATTTCAGTAAAGGCAATTGCATTGAATACCCTTAGGATGTACTTTATACGGACGTTATTCCTGACAAAAGTTATGTATGCACTATTGCTCCAAGACAGTGTATAAAATAGGAGTGATAGGATTGTAGGCCCTTATTTATCATGTCTTACACCCTTTACAAATACAAAGAAATCAAGAAATCAAACATTTTAACGGCTTTTTCATAATTGGTTGTAGATTTGATTTGTCTCTAATAATCATGCCTAAAAGTCAGATTTAAATAGATCATTCACTGAACATCAGCATATTTTTCTTTAAACATGTATATTTGAAGTAAGATTAGTGATGTTAATATTGACAGGTTGTTAGAAAACTATCTTTAATCACAGTGAATACTCTAGTTATAAACTTACCTTTCTAGTAGTTCTCAAGATTAACATTGTATACCTTTTGTAAAGAGTAAAATATGTAAAAATATTCTTTTGTCTTCCAGCTGGCTTTATCAATTTTCTGTCCTGGCACGTGCAAGATCGATCCATGTTCGGTAGGTGATATTTAACATATATTTTACAAAAGGCCTTTTTTCAGTGAACTCTTACAGTTGCAACCCGAAAGTGTGTTCACCTACTTGGTTATGTATCTTAATGCAGCTTGTAAATTGTGTACTCGTTTCTCATAACTTCATCAGCACTGACATAGGATCTTCCTATGTCCCTGCTAACAATTGTTATTTTCAAACGTATCAGTTGATCATCAGTTCAGTGATGCATGTTTTTGAAGTTACACCAGTTTTCAGATTTCTGATTTGTTTTATTTTGGAATAAAAGTTTAATATAGTTCATAGTTTATAGTTTATATATAGATGAAAAACAAACATCACAAACTATTTGAATGAAAGTTTAAAAATAAAAACACAACGTCCAAGGATGTCTATCACTTCTCAGAAAGTATACAGAGTGGACTAAACACTACAAATAGTTCCCAAATCTTGAACGGTGAACTGTCAAGTATAGAATAATGATATGTTGTGGTAAAATAACCGTCACTTATGTAGTAACACGAAATATCAATAATTGAAAATTTTCGTTTATATTCTAGGGTGCCTGAAATACATCACAAATTACATAGTTCATTACTAAAATTCTTAGGAAGGCTTACAAGATTGTACATTGATGCATTGATGCAACCTTAAACATATATATACAACAAATATCACGTGTTTGAACGGTAAAATCTAAAAGTTAAACGAGACTTACCTGAAATTTTGACTGTGGTTCTATCAGCTAATCTACGTAAAGGAGGGGTTACATGAGATTGCTACTACACATGCTCGAATCAGACGTTTAAAGAGTTTAGGAGGGGCTACATCCCACAAAACCCCGACAAATACAGGGGTAAATACAATGATTGGCATGTAACCCCTGTCGGTAAGTCTCGTTTAACTTTTAGATTCTATCAGCTAATCACGTGACAATCAGACTTCGAAGATGGATGCTCACTCATTAACAGAATTTTTATCAATCCTCACCAAAGAAATTCACAAACAATGTGTTATATCAAACAACAATCCGAACTCACGAATGATAAACTCATACATTTTTTCTGGTGTACGTCTCAAGGTATCAAAAAACAAATAGTATCCAAATTCTTAGGTTTCGAAAAACTTTAAAATGTACATTGGTTACAAGAGGCATTTACTTCAGCGCTTTCATTCAGAGATTCATATTGCTAGGAATAATAATATCTTTATCCCTCGCAACAACACGCTTGTTATAGAAACTGGCAAAGGTTTTCTCATTAGACCAATCTGCTTTCTCCTCGATGCGCTGTGGCTGCTGCTCTTGTACTGTGTGCAGCAAACACACTAGTGTCAATACCTGCGTGTGTTGAACCAGTCCTAATCCATCGTGACACAGTGTCCCTTGACACTGCCTTATGAGGCCTGTTATGTGTAATAAGTTTTTTCTCAGAACCTCGCAAGTCTGCAGTTCTTTTTATGTATTCTCTCAGCACTGTAACCACACACACACGGTTGTCTTAAGGATGTTCCTTGAGAGCAAGAGGTTTTGGCAGTCTCATTGGTCTAGACTGCTTGACTAAATCAGCAAAGTGAAAAACTATTTCAGATTCCTTCTCTGTCATGTTTAAACTTAAAAGAAGTCTGGCCTCTCTGGGCTGTTGTCAAAGACAGCAACTAGTTTTAAAGTTAATTCTTTCAAAGGAATAATCATAGTTTGTAGATTTTTGCAGAAAAGTAAGAACATCTTTCACATTCCAAACCTCAAGATATTTCGGGACTGGTGGATTTTCCTGAAAAACAGCTTAAAGAAATCTAGACACCATAGGATGACATAATTGACCATTGATCAATACATAGGTAGATAAGGCAAATCTTGCAGTGTGTACAGAGCATTAACTCAGTCTAGCCTTGACTGTGAGTTTGTTAGTGAGAGGTCTTGGATTGACATTTAAAAAGCCTTCAGTTCCACAACTTTAATGTGATAGTCTTTTTCTTCCTCAGACCACCTTCCACCAACGCTAGATTCTAAATTTGCCTTGTTGCCTGGCATATCTGTTATGATCCGTCTTCTTGAGGATCGTGGAACTTGTCTCCATAATGTGCATTGCCTTATCATCTGGTAGCTCAATTTTCATAGTTTTGGAATTTAGAAGAAAGCCTAAAAATTTCATTTGCCTTAATGGTTCAAAATTAGACTTGTCATGATTTATTTCAAAACCTAAAGTTTCAAAAAGATTTGACATATTCTCTACTGATGACTTCAGATTCTGTTTCTGCTTGGGTATACATATTATCTATATAACCCATGCATGTTAATTGATACAGGCATCTATTCCAGCAGAACCTTAAGTATTTCCTATAATCTCTGTGTATGTTTACTGAGTAATATGTTTCAAATCGACTGATGAAATATACACATTCTTTTTCGTCAAGTGTAATACTGTTTGTAAATTTTTCATCTTAAAATGATGGTACTCAATTAACTGGTTTAATTGTTTCAAGTTAAATTTTTCTTCTTTCTAATGAATATATTTGATATACGGGTATATAAGATGGCCTTCAGATTCATGTCTAAGTTCTATGATACCAAGACCTCTTAAAGTATCATTCTCTTTGTTAATAATTCCCTTTTCTTGATAATTGAATTGTATTTGTTTTGGTTCTTTTAATTGATTTGGATTTTTATAAAGTCTTTTTTCATGCCTGAAAAAATGTCTAAGACACGAGTCAGCTTTTGCCACTCAGATAAGCACATTGCTTAAGAACCTGCTAAGTTAAATTAGCTTCTCAGTCATAAAAATGACACTGACCGACCTGAGCCGAATCCTCGCTCACATGTTCCGGGGACACTGTCAGTTCTTCCCCCGACCCTCCTTTTTTCTTTTGGATGGCTTGGTTGTATCTCGGTGTCCCGGCTGAAAAATTAGCAGGTTGGAATCCACGGCCTCTGCCTCTTCCTCTATGGCCAAACTGAATGTTGTAAGGCATATAGCGAGCATTTTGTTGATATCCACGACCTCTACTGATCGACCTGCCCAGGTGACTAGCCATGTTCATAATCTTCGGGCTTTTAGATATGTCATCACCGAAAAGGTAATCAGATGAAGTGGGTAAAGGAGGGGTACACAGAGGTCGATACTGGAAATTCTTATAAGTTCTTTTCGCTTTGGACGATTTCTCTGTTAGAGTATGCGGCCATAGTCAAAGTGTCAGACAGTTTATCAACAATATCTGAACAGACATAGGGAGGAATGTCTTTCTTGTTTTTCATCATTACTTCTAGCGTAGAGACAACACGTGTGGTAGCTTTAACATGCCGTTTTGTACCTTTTGCATTCTACAGTCCATAGACCTAGCACCAGGATTAATAGTTTGCCATAACAGTTTGTTTACTTCGGGGGATTAAAATTCGGGACAGTTTTCAGGCTTCTTTATTGACTTCATTTTTGTGGATTGGGACGATTCGTCCGGTTTGGTCTGAAACAGTTCAGTTACAAGTTCGGCCAGTTCAGTGTCAATAGGTTCAATAGGTTTCTCTCATATTTCATTGCCAGACGGTTCAGTCTCGACATGGCCACTTGGACCCGGAATAGCAATAGTGCTTGATGTCATTTTCTCTCCATGTCCAGATTTCTTACTATTAGAATCATTTTTACTCTTTGTTTTTTATTTGCTGTGTTGGTTTGAGTGGTCACTAGGCCTATCTGGACAAGCTTCCGCCACTTCTATACCCACGTGGTTGTGATATTGTAAACTAACAGTAGTTTTAGGGATAAATATCGTGGCAAGTGTTCGTTCACTAATTACAGTGATAAGTAGTAAGCTGTTTTTGCAATTATACAACTTATACCAGCCAATTTTCTCGGAGGGAAAACTTATTTTCCGGAGTCGAAAATGTACGTCCGATCTGTACGAGAGCACATATATGCACTGATTCGAGCATGCGCAGTAGGAATCTCACGGAAGCCTGACAGTAACGTGATTAGCTGATAGAACACTATGTTTATCAATGACTATTTACCTGGAGCTACTGTTTCGATATTCTTTACGAATAATAAAATCGTATCGTCCCTCATGTAACTTCGACTGTTCGGTTATTCTGAACAATCCGATATCTTTACAAGATTTTTAAGCACTTGAATGTGTAACGGTAACCTTAGGTCATCCAAATCAAATCTTGTATGAAATAAAATCATTCAAATACAAAAATATATTTTGCTTCAAAATCGCTTTTGTTAAAAATCTACCTTTAAATATCCGCGATTTATTTAACCACCAACATGTTGTGAAGATTGATCAGTGTTTGAATATCAAATCATACAACATGAATATACTTAAGAAATCTTCATATGAGGGTTTGGGCATGTTATTCACATTTAAAAGCCCTGGTAACTGTTGAAATATTGGCCCAGTGGTGCTAAATAATAACTCACTTATTATCATTTCAGAGGATAAACTGTCCCGAAGGACGGAAGTGTGTTTTGCACCGTGTAAGGTGTTACTCCTATTCGTGTGAATACAAAGCAATGTGTGTGGCAGTCCACCATAGACCTCGACGTTACATGTACACCAACCAGCATCCAGGTATATCATTGAGGCTTCCATTTTCTCCCAACAGAAGCATCTCAAGTTATTTCATCCCACGTAACTCTTGGTATGAAGTGGGCCAATTGCTTAACTTGAAATACGGAGTTCTGATTGCAATTGTCGACATGGATTCAGAATGTGCATTCGGTCTGTTTTTCAGTAAAATTTTGGCAGATTGGAGTAACTCACTTTCTCAATAAATTATTTACTAAATATTCAGATATAAATTTCATCAGACACTAAGGACGGATTCCGTTCAAACTTTCACAACTAGCGGTATTTTAAAGTAACGAACAGAGGTGACGTAAGTAGAATTTACTCAATAGCTCCTGTGGTAAGAAAATGACAGGTTTGTATCGATACGACCACAACAGATGTTTACCAATAAGTCTAGAAATTACTTGTTGTTTTTATTGATGTGTCAGTGTATGACATAGATATTTCTACAAATATGGATGTGCAAGTACAGTGCAGGAAAAACACTCTTCGTTTTGAGTTCATAAAGATAATAGATAATAGTGTATTTTCAGTAATTTCTGATATTTTCAAGTCCAACGATTCTGCATAAAATCCTCACTTAACCTGTGGATAAAACATGCGGATAAAACATGATAAAAGACCTTTCTAGATCATTCTATTTTTTTCACAGGTCTGGTTACAAAGACGGGAGAATGTCCTAATTTCACAGGAAGCGTTTTACCTTTCTGCAATGCCCACTGCTCAACCGACTTTGACTGTCCCGGAAGTAAAAAGTGCTGTGGGGTCTGTCCGCGGATGTGCGCAGAGCCAATATTGCCGGTTTATCGAAAGTCTGGAAAATGTCCAAAACCGAAGGCAGGACGAATGAAATGTGCAGCGAGTTGCATATCGGACAAGGAGTGTCCCGGGAAACTAAAGTGTTGTGGAGGATGCCCAAGAAAGTGCACTTTGTCTGTTCATTAATTTGTCATTTGAATATGTATGTTTGTATGTATGCATATTTGAATTTTTCGATTTTCTGAATAAAGTATTTCTCATTAAGTTAGAAATTTAAAGCAATCTCTTTTCTAAGAGTTAGGAAAATATTTGAGATTTTTTTCTTTTTAAGAAACCAACCCTTTTCCTATAGTTTTTTTTTCTTGTTGTTTCGTTAAAATCGCAGTGTACTTACTGAATGCCAGGAATGTATTAAAGGCTTTTGTTTTTAATTATATTCTCAGCATTGAGAGAGTGAGTTTTTTTGGTTTGAAAAAAAGTCTTCTCACCACCACAATTAAATAAATTTTCTCGTACAATGGTATGACGTCATTTCCCCAACCAACGCATGCGCAATGTCATCATTTACGATGAAACATTGGTATGGCGTCAAAAGAAACAACTCAAATGACACGATTTTGGAAGTAAATCACCACATTTCCTGCCTCAGTAGCATAGGATAAAAACATATATTTTGTTTTTAGTATGATATTACTTAACTCTCACCTCGTCAAAGGAAACCCCATTTTTAAGATATAAGTATAATTGTCAAGACGGCTAATATAGCTATCAATTTTAGTTGTTTTAATTCGGGATGTTGAATAGCCAGTTGAAGTGTTGGAATCCATAGATTGTTTTCTGATTACCAAGTAAGCAAGCACTAGAAATATATATCCCCATTTGTTGTTATTGAAATAAAACAAATGGGATATTTGCCCTTATTGGGAGTTTCCTCTACTCGGGTGAAGGAATAAGATTAATGAGCTTCTGTTTATAAACTTCAGCTGCATCCCAAATGTGTGCCATACATTGAGAATCTCACCAAAGTGCCTTATGATATCAAATATATCAACACGAGTTCAAAAAGTCATTAATATACGGGGCTCGAGTGTTCTGTGTGTTGCCAAAGTATTGTAAGGTCAATAACTGATGGAGCATAAGCATTATGATATATTATAATATCCACAATGTAGATATTGCTTGTAGATATCACAAGCGATAACTACTGTGAAAGCAAGCATTGGATGATAAACACACGTGAAGTGCAAATGTCAAGTATTATGCATGTATGTCATGCGGTAGCTCTGAGTTTACCAATTATGTCATGTTTCATTGCAAAAGTGACGACTGAATTACCAATGAATTAATCTACTCTCAAACATATCAGTTAACTATATGAATACAGATTTGGTATCTCGTTGAGGTGAGGAGTGAATAACCTTTTGAAAATGCCAGGGTTTCTTTCTATGGATAAACGGGATTTTCTTCAAAATTCAATTCATTTCATTCTTGGATTTTATTTTTATCTAACTTCTTTTGTTAGTCCAAACTGTCGTTTTAGCTGTAGATTATAGTCAGGTAAATGTTTAAGCAACGTAGCTTTTGAAGAACAATGTCACGTCACATTTAGTGGGTATTTCCGCGTGCGACTCTGACAACCCATCTTAACATTTGCATTAATTATTCTAGGTTGTTGACCCTGTGTACATTTAATCCACTTTTCTTCAACTCAACAGTTATAAATTGCAAGTATAAAAGTACATTTATGTAAAGACACTAATCTTATTTGTTAGAGGATTAGGTTTGGCGACAGCTTAAACGGTTTCCCAAGTAAACGTGACTGAGAACATACTATGTCAAAGTTAAACGATTTACAATTGAGACTATTTTGAAAAATAATAAGATCATCAATTGTGAGGATGTTTAAAGGCACTAGTGCACGCTTTTACGGTTTAAATTTGCTATCTTAAGGTTTAAGAGGACTTATACATTCACTTAAGCCTTCTATCGATGCAAAGAAATACTTAAAATTCTTTACAGTTGACCTGCCATCAACAATGAAAAAGTTTAGACAGCCGCTGTCGGCTTGGACATATAAAATATTTATGGTTTGCTGTGCACAAAACGGATAAATTATGGACAGTTGAACGCGGCTGAACTAGTATTATATGCCGCTATTGAATTTACCTAAAATCTGAACTTAGAATAAAGAATGAAATATGTTATTTGAAAGCAATGTTGTAAATAAACCGATTTAATAACAGCATTAGCATTGTTATTAGATTGACTAAAGCGGCTGCCGTTTTCGCTTTTCTGTTTATAAGCAAAATTTTAATATTTCCGATATCGTAGTTCATGTGGATTTAAAGTTACGTCGCATTAAATACTTCCGGCCTATAAAAATCAACTTTACTACCTGAATACGTAAATATTTGTTAGATAACTTACGACGTAGATTACTTGAGTGAGGGTCGTGAGTAATATCGAGAGATATGCAGAATCTGTGCATTCTTTGTGTTTACGAAATATTGGTGTGCACTAGTGCGTTTAAGATTAAAGGCCCATAGTGACTAAACGATCTTCAACATTACCACTTCAAACTCAAGGCAAAATGTAAGATGTAAGTTCACAGTAAGTTAGTTTCTTTAAGTTTTAACGGTTAAGTTTCGTAAATAAATCTTCCTTGAAAATATTCTTTATGGAAAAAAGTAAGGTATGAACGATTGAGTAAAAGTTATTGGATTGATACATTTAATTTTCTTCTGAAACTAAAAGTACATGTGATACTACTAATATTGTCTGTCTTGTTACATTAGATACAGGATAAAACTTGACATAAATATAAATTAGAAAGACAAGTTTTAGCCTTTTGCAAAGGCGAGCACACGGTTTGTCGACGGCTTACTCTCTGGAAACATATAATAAACATTAACCATATGTGTTCAGCCTGGTATATATTGTTTGTTCTGAAATTGAATAAAGGTAAGCGAAGCGCACATATAATATGGTAATCTTCCAATTCTGAGACATGAAACTGACACACACATATACATAATTACAAATCTGTTAGGTTTGCTATGTAATCATCAATAGTTCATTGGTACAGTTGATGACGTAGGATTATTTGATGGTTAATGTTTTAAAATATCAATGAATGTTGGTATTTTGTAATTCTTATCTCCAATTAAAAACGATGGGTGTTATTTCTCTTGTTTTAGATGCTAAACAAAAGTCTGTTCAACTGTGAAAAACGTTTATGAAAAATAACCATTTTTTGGCAAATGATTTTTTTAAAATAGTTTTTGCTTCTTAATAGAATATTTCAAAACTTGAAGATAAATATGTAAAGAGATCATATTTTCTTTATACATAAAAGTAAGTAGTACGGCAACATGTTTGGTTAACATTATGATATATCTAATTCTTTTCAGAAAACATAGTATTTGAAAAGACTGTTGTTTTTTCTTCAGTTTGACCAATGTGATACATAAATCTCTGCGATATGTGTTTCTGTGTTTTGCAGAATGATGTAATAATAATTCGAACTTAAGCACACCCTATTAAATTTGATTAGCACAAAGTTCTTAAGAAATGAAATGCACTTTTTTGAAGTAGCTATAAGCGTCGTAACGAGTAAACGAAAAGTAACTTTCACATCCAGACTTCATACTTTATGAAGTGACATAGGAGATCCATAAGCTGGTAACATGTATAACTTCTTTCTCAAATTGTGTCAAATCTTGGAATCTTTGAAGAGTACATGTCTCACGATGATTTGACTTTACATAAATTCGTTTGAAATGGTCTAGAATTTAAAATCTATATTCAATTCAATAGTACATGTGGAAGTTATATTGTCTTTAATGAAAATGTGTGTACACGTCAGTTAGTCATGAAAACACCATAAGTTTATATTTCACATTTCTCTTCAAACTGGAACCAATAAAAGCCAACATAATCGAGTACTCCCAGATTATGAACACCAAACAAAGTTAATAAGTAGCAATAGTTTAACTGCCAGTTGTTATGCCTCTATTTCTCTCTAAACAAACTGAAGCTAATATTAAGTTGTTGGTACCGTCAGTTGCTGCGATTGTTGTCTGACAATGAGGATTGGAAAAAAAGAATAAAAATGTGTATTATTTAAGATATTTCCATCCGAAATATTAAGGTTATACATCAAATCACTACGAAATGACATGAAAATCCAAAGAAGTAATTTATTAAAGCCATCACTCTAGTGTTAACAGGTATCAGAGTTTGTGGTACCCCGAGAAGTATTGGGAACTGTGCAAAATCCATCACAACATTTCTCAATTCCATCACAGCCAACATCGGTTCTACACCGCTTTCTGGTCTCCTGATTTCCGAACGGCGGACATGTTCCTTAAATAGATATAAGCTGAGATAATTGTTTGTATCAGAGGACACATGGTCGTGATTTTAGATTGAGCAAAGTAAGACTTTAAAAATATAACATAATTCTTCCCAACAATTTTACTATATCAATACATTATTGTCAAATGATTAAATTGTACAGTGAATAAACGTTCTTTAAAAAAAATGACATTTGAAACTAATTCTATGAAATCGTCATTTTATGAATTAAGTGAGTCGACTACTTGGTTGTATCTTCTTCTGACCAAATAAAAACTACACGATTTTAAGGGTATTTAGAGAAAAAATAACAAAAAGAACGCAATGGTTGTGTTATTGTCTTATCAAATAATTAATACGTATTTACCAGGTTTTGGTCTTGCGAGGCAGATTACAGAACACACGCTGCTCCTACAGCAGAAGTTACTGCTACTGCAGTCTGCGTCACTTGAACAGAAGTTTCCACACTCAGCCGGAAGTATAAACCCAGGAGGACATGGTGGGAAATCTTGTCCTTGAAGTTGAATAAAATAAAGTATTAGTTATAAAACATTGATGGACATTGTTGTTTAGTCAAATTTTACCCTTTAATTATATGTTTTACATATACCTGACATAATATGTTTTATAAAGTAACACTTCATGGTGTTTTGCGCTTTGTCTTCTGAATATAATAGACTTTGGATATCCATAAAACCTAGTTCTTTTTTACTATCAACTTCTTTAATGATATCAACAATGATTTTAAAAAAACCTGATGACGTCAAACAAAGAGGCATGAGAAGATAGAAACAAAATCTTTAAAAGTAAAACATTTAGAAGAAATTATTGGTCTATCATTTGTGATAGGATTTGAATTTATTGTTATTATGGATTATCTTACCTCTAACAATGAAGATACAAACACCAGCTATCTGTTGAACGAGATATGGTTCGATTTATATTCTAATACATACATAACATGCAAAAATACAAAATAATTGAAATCTTTTCCATCCCATATGATAGTGTTGTATTAAGTTTTGACAACACGAATATGTGAAAGGTATTAGCGATATGAACATTGTAAGTGTTTATAGAATATCCCGATTTACAATAGTGAGGTATCTACAGTTAATATAGTGGTCCAAATTATATATAAATATCAATATTATTCTTTAATTTAGTATATTTGATAAAAGGTTTAAACCTACCCCAAGGAGGATGCATTGTACGTTGAGAATCATTATCCTATTATAAGGACCCATTCTTCGAACACAAAATTTTGCTCGTTTTATACATGTACAGGCAAGAAAACAAAGCTTTTATTGTCACTTGTGTTTCAACATGTTATTTTCTATGCTTCCGTCACAATCATTCAACAGAAAATCATTTCACGTTTTCTTGCTTAATGTCGCTGTAAATAAGTAGTTTCTCTTTATGTTTTTATATTGAAATTTTGATGTTTATAAGATTTTCACCAATCTAAAGGTTGCTTTAGGCGTTGTTTAAAACATAATTCCTTCGTCTCTCTTGGTTGACAACAGTGTTTTTAACACTTCGAGACCAATCTTGAAATGAATCAATAGATAGTTAAGATCATATCATATACATGCGCAAATATTGTAATTAATTTTCAAATTGATTTTAGCTTTGTTATGATTTCATATAGAGATGTTGACAATATATTAAATTTGTGATATGGTGCATGTCCAACTCGTTCAATAGGGTTTCATAACAGAATCGTTGAAGGATATGTCCATGAAGAAAGAAAACCCGTTTTGCATTGTGGATAAATGACAAGTTCGTTGCAAATCATAAATATAATACGATTTAAGTATCATACTCTTATATCAATTTTGAAGAAAAATGACAATTATAACAATTTGATGCTTCAGTTATCCTTAAAGCCTATTTCTTGGCATTTTAATAGCATATGTTTGTACAATCCATCTTATTCTGACAATGAACCCTTTCAACAGATTGTTACTAAAATACCTCTTCTTAGCTAAACCATAACTGATTTTTATGATCTTTTCAATAGGGTTTACGTTTTAAGAAAAACAATACTACTTGCAGATTGAACGCTAAGAACATATGTACAAGTACAAAATGATGTACGATACAAAATGTTGATAAATCATGTGAAATGTTAAAGAAAAATTTACCTAAAAAAAGTTTTTATCACAAACATTTGGAGAAAAAAATGCACAACTTTCAACTTATAAAACAAGAACATTATTGTCAAATTACGAAAAGTAGATCCGACATTATTTTCAAAAATATGGAATAAATAACAGTGGAGAACACACATACAGATTAACTTAAGGAACGAACTTGAGAAAAGTAATAATAAAATACTTTTTTAGCAAAATGCTCGTGAAAAATAAGTAAGGTCCATTTGTTTTTACATCAATGTCAAACCTTATTTTCAATAAAGTATTTTTATGCAAATGACAAACGCAACACAAAACTGTTCTATACTGTAGAATGAGAAGTCAGCATATGTCTCTAGATAAGTGGACAATACATTCGTTTATTTTGCTCTTCTATAGCCATGAAGTTGTCAGTTTTGTTGGTATGTATATCAGTTAATTAATCTCCCTTTGACCATTACTTGATTACTATTATGTTTGTACTGAAGCAGCACCTTATTTTAAAACTCAACATTATGAAGAACAAAAGTTGAATTTACAAAAGATTGATCAACTAACAAAATAATAATAAACATTATTCCCGTAAAAAAAATAAATGAATCATTGTACTGAAACCATTTTTGAAATGTGAAAAATATTGATTTAACTCTATTTACATGAAATCACTAATGTTTTTGTATTTTAACCATACGATAAATGTTAGTCTCTAATAATAAGCGAAATAGGTGTTGATTTAAACCATTTTTAAATGTTTAAATGCAACAGGAATAGGCTTTGGGAATACAAAGTGGCTACTTTTATGTTATGCAAATGTATTTGTTTTAAAGAGATCATCACAGCTCAATTGACTTGGTTTGTAATCAATTTTACGGTATTGAATTTTAAGTCAACAAATTTATCTTACGAACTTGTTTAACTGAACTCATCAAATATATATATTTATTTAAACTACACAAATAGGTTCTTTAGTTCTTCAGAAATCATTGAAACAAACATTCAATCATATCATTTTACCCCTTGTCATTTTCAGGTAACAATAGCTGGGTTGGCGTTGCATCAATCTGAAGCCTTCTTTCTTGGTAAGTTGAAAATATCGAAATCAAAGCTTGAAATCTCTTAATTACAATTAAATAACCAGAAAGTCAACGTACAATTCTTTGAGAGAATGCATAGTTTCAGACATACACATTTTATGATCTTAAGAATATTCTCTGTTTGTTATTCACAGATATGAAGCCTTGTAATGGAGCCACGCCCCTGAAGGATGCCCAAGGAGTTGAGCTGTTTTGTGGACTTGGTCCAGCCAGTGTTTCCTGTCCTACTGGCAGCTACTGCCATGTTCATCCGGCTGATGCTTTTGCTGTATGCTGTGCAAAACATCACTAAGTCAGACTTGCAACTTGTTGTCTACTGGCAAGTGTGAAATGATAATACAAAATACAACTCCAGCATGGTTGTTGTTTAGTTTCTCTTATTTGCAACACTGGTCATGTCAATGTCAGAAGCTGGGCCTCCTTTCAACAAACAAACTTTACTAAGGTCAACCTTAACTCCCATTCCTTAGCATTGCAGTAAGCTTACTTTAGTGACGGTTACAAAGGGCTTTAATTATGAAAAAATAAATCTGTACTTAATATCTTTAAGACAGCTTTTATGAATTAATGGTACACAGGAACATGTTTTTGTTTTACTGCGTGAGCGAAACGAAATTGAATTTTTTTCACACCATTTATTTAACACCAACAGAGTCTGCACTAAAAGTTTCATACTAAATCACAAGTTACTCATTTCCTTCTCACATGTAGAACGACGCCTTTGTCAGCTCGGTTACCGAGAGGAAGATGAATTTCATTTTTGTTTACTCAACAAGTACTTGAATGTCACTAAACATTGTTCAAAAGTTGACTCAAATGTTTAGATATATACAAAGAGACATAGATAGGCAAAGATAATATGGAAATAAAATCTATAAAAGTTCAACATAAAGAAGAAACTATTGTGAGAGAGGATTATGATTTATTCTTATTTTGTACTCCCTTACTTTTGATAAGGAAGATGCAAAGAATATATATCAATTGACAGTGATACGGTTTTATTTATATTGTTTACATAACTGTGCATACAAATTCATAAAAAATAACTATAAACGCTTTTATGGAAATGTTGGAAACGTATAGCTACATGAAAATTATAAGTGATAGTAAAACATTAAATGGTTGTCCTAATCATTCAGACTAATTTTGCAGTTTCATCAACGATTTTCAATAACGAAAGATGTTAAAATGATACAAATGAAAATGAATATCAAATAATAGGGTTTTTATTAACTTTTGTGCTGAGTATATCCTAAAAAGGTTCAAACTGGTCACGTTTTCTTGCTTGATGTCACTGTGGTAATATTGTTTCTTGTATTAAGTTGAATATTACTTTCACCTATCAAACGGTTGCTGTTAAGTTTTGTTTAAAACTTAAAAAATCGATTTCTTCATTGGTTAAAAAAATATAAATTATAAGTGACCATGTCAAGTTTCATTAAAGATATTTAAACAATGATAGCTAAAATCATATCATTTATTCGCAAATATCAAATTTTAATCTCCAAAAAACACAAACTTAGCAAAGTTTAACTCTCATTAGTGAATTTTTCATACATGATTTCGTTACGTAAAGTTGGTATGTACTCTGTGGCTTGATATGTAAATAGGGATAGAAACCAAACACTAAGTTACTTGAGAAGATTTATAACATCTTTTCATAATGGCAAATGTGTATGTGTCCCATCCTAGGCCTACTTTTGTTTAATGCTGAAATGATACTTATGTTTAATTTTTAATTTTTAATTCACCAATACATAAATAAAACCAACATTATGGACAAAGAATTTCGGGGATATGTTTATTTTCATATAATTATTCTAATTATTTCTTGTCAAAATCTTGTAATAACAATCGTAGATTTTAATACTCAAAAACTAGTTTGTCCAGTATATATTTATATCTCACAGAAAGATGTTAGTTGGTCAAAAGTTTGAAATAGTTCATTCCAGTTATCCAGAGTTTAATTAGACACACATATTCGCTTTGTATATGTTACGCACTAGAGACGGTCGATTATATAAATATTTTTGTGTAAATTATTTTGCTTTAAGCAAAATGAAAGGCATTGGGTCAATATTTTAGTTTCGCTTATTTAATTTTCAGAAGAATATTAGACGATTACGCGTTCAACAATTGGATGGAAATGCGCAGTGTACGTGCCGTATCAATTCATTGAATGTATATCTATCTGGGGTTGTTTTTAGTTTTCCCAGGAGAAATGTTAGAATTCTCAATGCCAGATCGTCAAAGAAAGACATTTTTTTTAAAATGAAAGGAATGGATGCACCGATGAAAACTCTTTACAGTTAATTAATTTTTTTTAAAGTCCCCATAATTTTTTTTACTCCTTATTCAACAGTTTTGTAGACACATTTCCTTGATAACAGTGTTATTACTTTGGATAACGTGACCATAAATTTGGGTACTTTCCACACCTTCTGTCTTAGTTATATATTCCAATATGATTTGAATAACGCTTCATAATGTCGGTTCATTATCATCCAACAAATGTTTTCGATCAGACATAGCTAATTAATTTACATTAAAATTTAGAATTTCTGTGATATAAATCAATTTATGCTTATCCTTTTTTATTTATCTTTGAGATGAAGTCCTCACGCATTCTAGCTTGAACTATTAAAAGCAATACACTTAATAACACGAAGAAGAAAAAGCTATCATTTATAGTCATTTTCATTATTGCACGAAATGTGACGTTTTACTATTCACACTAACACCGTTATCAATCTTCCAATCTTGTAACACATGCTTTACATATAAGTTCCACGAAAATTATATGTTTTGTATAAATAAAAACCTTTTGATAAAAATGTGTTGGATTTGAAAGTAAAACAGAATTCTGTATCAACCTTTAAAGACAGGAACAACTTTTAAGATAAAGTACAAGAACATTATTATAAACAAGGAAAATTGACTCTGACATGATTTTTTAAGATATAGAGAACATCAATGTAAACAGGTTAACTGGAGAATATAGGAACGGACCCAAGAAGTGTTATAAAATATTTACTGAGCAAACTGACCCTATGATATACCTAAAATCTGTTTATGTTAACATTAATATCAAAGTTATAAGTGAATGGAGTTTGATGCAAATGAATTACGAATTATAAAACATGCTATTTTGGGGCATGAGAAGTAGGCAGATGCATGTCTCTAGATAACATTACAATATACAAAACATTTTCTGAAATATCCATTTATCTTGCTCCACTGTTAACATGAAGTTGTCTGTTTTGTTGGTATGTATATATCATATTAATTACTTTTTGACAAATTCCTATACTTACTATTGATACCTGAAAGCAGCAACCTTTTTTAAAACTAAAAATGATAATCTAGAATATTCAGTTCAGAAATAATGGTCCCTTTCCTAACATAAAATTTGTAAATGAAATCGTACATTAGATGTAAATTCGGTCATTGAAACATTTGTTTCCTCATCGACATTAGAACTAAATTCGGTCATTGAATCATTTGTTTCCACATCAAATTTTCATTGTATCCGCACTTAAGTTCTTCATAAATATACATTAAATTAAATCACTACTAACCTTTTTATTTGCAGGTCTCAATCGTTAGCGCTGTTTTGACTTTGCATCAAATTGAAGGCTTCTTTCTTGGTAAGTGTAAATTCTCGAAAATAAAGCTTGAGCCCTCATGACCACAGGATAACAAGAAAAACGGAAAAATAATTCTAAAAAGGAAAGTATAATCACATAGATGTACTTATTACTTGCCCGTGTAAGATACTGTAGCGTTACATTTATACGGCAATATTAAACCACTGTAATACCGCTGCACGCATGACGTCACAAAAGTGTGTATTTGTGACGTCACTATGTTAGCACAGCCGTCAAAATGGCGGCCAAGTCGCGAAAATGCTAGTTTTAACATACTGTCGGCACTTATGCTTGATGTTAGAGGGCGAGTAATAAACAGAATACGAAACTTCCTTTCGTTTGGTACTATTTTTAGTAAACTCGTGAATGATTGAGTATTAAAATGGCTTTTATACTAAATCATTAACTCGTTTAATAAAAATAGAATGAAATAGAAGGTCGCTAGGTATCGTCTATATATATTGTTTATCATCAACAGATATGAAGCCTTGTAATGGAGCCACGCCCCTGAAGGATTCCCAAGGAGTTCAACTGTTTTGTGGACGTGGTCCATCTCGTGTCTCTTGTCCTAGTGGCAGCTACTGCCATATTCATCCTACCGATATGTTTGCTGTATGCTGTGAAAAACATCAATAAAACGAGACGTTTTGAAAAGGTGACGTGTTACCTATAAAGGATGGTGTTTTAATTTAACTAATAACTGAGACATGAAAATTCAAATAACACTTAAATACTGTTTTTCAGTTATTGTTTTTTTTTTCTTATTTCTAAAATCGGTTACGTCAATGTCAATGTCAATGTCAATGTCGATGTCGGCAGCTGAATAGTTCAATTTGGGGACATGGAACATGAGGATAAAAAAAACTATTTTCCTTTTTTTGTAAGCTATGAAGACAACTTTGCAGATAAAAAGCAACCTTTAATGTCAAAAAATGAAAAGTAACAATTAGATATTGAAAAAAACTTTTTTTATAAATGAGAAATAAAGAGGTAAAAATACTGTCTTAAACTGCCAATGCCTGGGGTAGCTGGGCCAAGAAACATGGCACATAGGGACAACGTCGATATTTCTCGAAAACAATGATTTAATATACATGACTATCATTTCGGAGGGATACTGATAGATGAAGTACCAGGCAAAGTTGAATCAATGTTCTTGGCTCGAGTTTCCTTGTATCTATCTTGGGTGCTCGTATCGTCTACTCCCATGGGCGCATCTTGGGTGCTTTTGAGGGTCTCATGTGTGGAGCTTAGGCACTATTGATGTTCCTACATGTATGTGTGCATATTTGGTGCTTGTAACTGGTGGCCCTATGTCTGCATCTTGGGTGCTTTAGGTAGCCCATTTTTGCATCTTCGGTGCTTCTGCTGGCCCATTTGTTCATCCTGAGAGCTTCTGGTGGCCCATTTGTGTATCTTGGGTGCTTGTAAGTGGTCGAGGCCTTGCTTCTGGAACTCGAGGTCCAAGTTGTTGTTGTAACAAAAGAACAATAAACTTTCCTCTTAGATGAACACATTTAGGTCCAGTGGCTATCATCCTCACCAAAAGAAGTAGTTCCATCATAAATTCCTATACAACCCCTGTCATAAAACGAACGTTTGTCGGTTTAATAATGTAGAAGCCTGAGTGGATGCAATTAAAGTTAGTTGTGCAATCAGCGAACACCTCAATTAGCGACTGCGTCATAGTATATACCTGTGTAACAACAAATATGTCATTCTTGCATTCGGTGTTTTAATTGGCTGAAATATTGCAAAGTATCTTAAGTTGCAATATTGTGCCGCTAGGGGAAACTACCGGAAGCTCTAGAAAAGCTCTTATTATAATAGAGGTTGTAAAGGAATTAATGACAGCTATCTTGGTGGAGATAGAATGAGTGGGTGTATATGTCACTATACTTAAAGAAATGCCCTGATTTATAGATAACCCTGTAATTCTGTGATTACAGATTGGCATTGTGACCCATGCATGTACTAATTACCAAGCATCTTCATACTGATTGTATAACTTCATCAAGGGACTGTACACATTCTGTCAAGAGGCTGCAATGTGACACATGGCTCTGGTTGTTGAGCAGAAGCAGCACATCATTGTCAACATTACAGTTTGCGTTGTCAACAAAGTGGTCAAGATACTCACTGGAAAGTGTTGAGGTTATCCATTCAGTAGCGTGGGAAGTTCCTCTGGAACCAGCTGGAACCCCTGTTAGCATGTGACCCATGCACTCTTGACGTTACTTATACTTAGTATGTGTCATTATCATTTATTACTGATATTGATTATTAGTGTTTTTACAAACAAATGAAAACAATGAGTGTACGCTTCAGATGAATATATCACGCTTGAGCCATCAGCACATTGTCCAAATAAAGAATATATAACCCTCTTAGACTCACTATGGCTTCACAAGTGAAGAATGGCGCCTCATTGTTGCTTTAGTGAACCAGCTGATTCCAACCTAGCCATTGGTCAAGGAATAGCTGACGTATAGATGTTTACGTATAGATTGGACCTTTCAATTAATATTTCGCTAGAACTGAAAAACAATTATGATATGTAGTTGTATGTCATTCATTTTTTGTGAAAAATTATCTGATATTAGTAAAATGAGAGGCAAAGGGTCATGTTTTAATGTTTATTCTTCAACCAAATATTAGACGATTACGTAAAGCATAACTTCGGTAATGCAATCACATTGAGACCATGTCACGTCAAGTCACTGGTTATTGTGAAACGAAATATCGATGTACAAATCAAATCTTGCGAACCAGAGTATTCCAAGACAGAAAACTACATTTCTCTATGCCAAATCGTGGCGATTTAATTGCACCAAACAGTTTACTTACACAAACAATTTCCAGATAAAAGAATTTTTGAGAAGATGCTGCAGCATCAAAGAAGATATTACCGAATACACTCCACATTCAATGATTCCAAATGTCCCGTCAGATATGTTTGCACCCCTTCAAAGACTTTTGGAGACAAATGTGCTTGATAACCTGTCTAAGCTTATTATTAACACAGTATAAACTGATGTGATGAAATGAATGAATTGATATCTTCTATCTTACACGTGTATCTATATATCCTGCAACTTTTCTTTAATCGCTTCATATTGTCTGTATGCATTTTTATCAGATGATTATTCTACATCACAACCTTGGTAAATCAAAGTATTGGTTATCCTCTTCGAGTTATCTTAAATTTGAATTTCTTAAGCATTGTAGCTTGAATGCATGCTTAAGCATTACATGATGTCCATGGAAGATATAAGTACATGTAGATGAAAGGTATTCATAAGGACAAACTAATTATGATATACATTCATATTGTTGATTTACTTAATCCCAATAACAAACATTTACTTTTTCAAATTACTTTATTATTCAATGAATTACACATTACATGACAAAATCGTTTGAAATGTTTTCAAGTTAAGTGTGCTAAACAATAGCATTGTAGAAAACAAACCCTGTAAGCACTGTGGGTAATTGTCAAGTTTACTGCTAAAAGTATATGTAATAAAAGTTTTTATCTTTTTCCCTACGCATTTTGCAGATGAGGGAATAAATAATCCATAATGACAGCTTCAAAATTTACACTGTTATCAGATACGCAGTCCTAAAATTTGGAGACATTGAGTTGAATTTGAAAGTAAAATTGATAAACAGAATGTGTTCTTCAAAATGTAGTTGCCATTGATAGCAACATTGAATTACTTGTTGGACATTACACTTATGTTCAGGTAAAATATCTTTTATCACAATTTCAGCGTTGAAATCTTTGGCGATAAACATTGCATATCTTTCTAAATAAATAACACGAATAGTATCCCTTTATGAAGAAAAGATCAGGTGAACTTGGAAATAGAGGACAGTTAAGGGATGCAATTGATCCATTATACTACCAAAACGTATTTTAAAACAAATGATTAAAGCAATACAAAGTTGTTCTAACCTTTACATTGTAGTATGTGAAGAAGCAGCTGTTTAGATAACATTACAGTTTACTAAATAGATTTATACATTTATTTTGCTCCATTATAACCATGAAGTTGTCTGTTGTTTTGATGGTATGTATATAAGATATTAATTATCTTTTGACCATTACTTCACATAGTACCAGATTTATTTTCAAGATGGTTTCTAAAACTTTGAAACGTATTGAGTGAAACGTTATTTGAGGTGTCTTTTATTTTAGACTGCTTTAGTTTTCTACAATTCAACAAAACGTGTTCTTCAGACTAACCGTAGTCTATCTGATAAAAGTTTTAAAATGTCAAATGTCCTAAAGTGTTGCTAATATTCCCGCCATTTAAAGGATTGTGTTTCAATATTCATATAAAGACAATTAATGCTTAAAAAATTAATAATTTAACAAGTTGTGCAGATGTTTACGAAGACGTTGTTAATCAGAAATCTTGATTGTTCTTATCTTTTTTCATCCATTGCAATGTAAAGATGTGACATTGACTAGAGCATGAAAACAATATCGTTTACAGAGTGTAAAAGAACAAACAGCACATACAATAACATCATATTCAGAATTTGATTTTTCAGAATCCTTGAAATGTACATTAAGATAACAAATTTCCTCTCTGTCATTTTGCAGATATCAATCGCTGTTTTGGCTATGCATCATTCTGAAGCTTTGTTTCTCTGTGAGTTGAGTTTTTTTCAAAAATTAAATTTGAAGAAAATTCTTAATCTCGTATTATTGTAAGACACCATTCAAAGTCAACGACTTATTCTTGTAAGGAATGCATAATCTTGAACATACGCATGCTTACAACATTAAGATTTTAAATCAAAAGATACGACGCCGTGTAATGGAGAACCGGCCCTAAAGGATTCCCAAGGAGTTGAGCGGTCTTGTGGGCGTGGAGCCAATGGTGTCGCCTGTCCCCCTGGGAGCTACTGTCATTATCTACCTACTAATGCTTTTCATGCTGTGTGTTGTGCAAACAATCACTAACATAAGGCTTTGTAAAATATGTTTTGTTTCCTAATTATTTTAGATTTTCAGTCGACTAACGACTGGAAATAAACTGGAAATAAACTTACAAAAAAGTCTACATTATGGTGACTACGATTCTCTGTTTTCTTTGAGCAAAATAAGTCTTCATGTGATTTCGGACATAACAATTGTATATACATTGAATTCTGAAGTCATGTCCCTCGAGTAACTACATATATATTCAATACCTTGAGGTAATCTGGATTAAAACGATAGAAGCCAGCCAATGAAATTGTTGAAAGGATGACTGGATACGAAACTTTATTGCAGAAGTTCATATAAATCAGACCTATTTCGAGAACGCTAACGTAAGGTTTACATTTGACAGGTCAAATGTCCTTGACGTTTACATTTAGACAAATCGTCTGATATCATAGATCCATATTTTTTTAGTAGGCAACCATCGTCGAAAATAAAAAGTACCCAAAGATATGACAGTACCATATATTCTTGTCCATTGATTTTAAATGAACTAATGATACCAAATACAGCTGCATACCAACCGTTTGTTCACTTACCACTGCATCGTAGTGCAAATATCATTTAATTTGAGTTTCGTTTCAATGTCCATAGAATAACTTCAGCAAAACGTACAATGGATCACCCACTGTCCATGTGTGAAATAACCATTCTTTAACTCATTGTGGGATCGTCTGGTCTCTGGTGCAAAAATTCGAATTTTGGCATAATGATGTAGACAGAAGGTGTCACCTTTTCGAAATTTCGATTTCGTTAAATGTCAAATAAAATGTTTCATATCGACTCTCTGAGATTAAAACCAACATAAACACATTGACTTTGCGCTAAGGAACAAACGTGACTAATTTTTAAACAAGTTGATAACTTATAAAGGAATTTATGGATAAAAATAAAAATTAGTGTTTTCGAAATTTTGACCCCTGGTCACTTCAATGACCTGCTAAAACTGTTACGGGTACATTGTGGGGTACGATAAACATTTGTCTTAAAGAAGAATGGATCTGCATATGTGTATTGAAAATTCAACATTATACGTTTCTTTTTCGCAACGCTACGATACCTCAAAGGCATCTAAAATTACATGGTATTTGCACTAGTATATTCAGGTATGTGAACAAACTTTTGACATGCAGCTGTAGTGAATATGATCTATGTTTTTGATATTCTTAAGCTTTTAATCATTTTCAAATCAACTGCATGGCTCGTATTGAATGACCATTCTAGTGCTTATGCCATGTTAAAACCCATTTCTCACTAACAACTCCATAGGTATTACAGACTAAAAGCTTTTCCTTTAATCTAATATGGGTCATATACCACACGTTTAATCAAAATGCCATACATCTTTTAATTTGTCTCGTCATCAAATTTAAACTATACACTGTCATCCATGTTGAATTAATTGAATCTAAAATTTAATACTTTAATTGCAGTTCTGTTTCCGATACTCGTTCTGTCCCTTGACACACGCGCTGGCAAATTTTATTAGATGGCTTTCTATGTTGGTTCAAAATAACATATGTTTACAATAAAAGAAATTATTTCCAATTATCTTTTCACTTTTTACAATTGACCCTCACTTTTTATGATCACTCTCTCATTTAACTCGGACGGTTGAAAGTATACCGAAATAGTATTAGTAATTTAATGATTAGACATTTTATGGCTGAACAAATACATTCAGATCACATTGTCGCGAACATCTTATGAGAAAACGAACAATTAATCGTATTAATCACATGGTTTTACGCAAAGCTTTTGACAGCCCCCGTAGAAGTAACAACATTTTCTACTCCCAGGACACATGAAGTCGTTGAAGCATTCCTGTAGGCAAGCAGAGTCTTTTGATGGACTTTCGGCTGGACAGATTCCGGGTTTCACAGGATATTCGCAAATTTTTCTCCACGGAGAGTCTCCGCAGCATTTCAAGATGCCGGGGCACTGATAGTCGTATTGGCATTCGGGTTTTGTTATGGGAAATCGTTGCCGGGGACACAATCCTGTAACAGATTTAGTGTAAGTAAACCAACAGGTAAGAAGTTCCATAGCGAATAATCTATAAAATACAATCAGTAAACGAAATGGCAATAAAATTGCGTTCGTTTGATACACCAATAATATTTACTGACCTGTGACATTATTAGCTATTAAACCTCTCACGTTATTTGCATATTTTTAAAGCTTTATACTTGAAGGCAGTTAACATATAATAACGAAGTATTAGTAGTCAAGATCACTTCTAACCATATTAGTTTATGATATCTAGAAGTGACGTTTACATTGTGAAATCAAAGTTTCATGTGAAGTCAATACAAAATGCATCTTTTTCTTTTAAAAATGTCACCAACGCAGTCGATGTTTACGGTCAGTAAACTGACTTTCAAAAGAAACGATACCAATTACTGTACCGTATATACTGATAGAAATAAATAAAGGAACACTTCACATGTTTACAATTTCCTTGTAGGTTAACAACATGTCGGGAAGCTCAAAACGCCAAACCGTTTGGGGTTGTCTTGAAGCACGTCCAGCCGAAAAATAGGATTACTTTGGGTTTAAATGCTTTAAAAGGTAGAAAGTATGTCATCTGTCACAACTCAGTATGATGGGCCAACCTGCCAAACAGCTCTTTACATTTCACAAATCCAAAAGTTGGAAATCGTAGCATTGGAATCTCCACCGACAGGATCAGACCTTGTAAAGGGGTCAACAATGAAATAGACAATATTGTTTCAATATTATAGGTTTGAATGCTTATTCTACGTGACAGATTCCAATCAACTTCCAGAATGAAACTTTCGTTCCGTGCGATTACTAGCTGGTTTCAATTTGAACGGTGAGAGATCGACTGATATTACGTCGTCCATTCCTTGGTGTGAAGATGACAGCCGAACACAAATGTCTGAGATTGGTAGGGGTCAGGCCTCGTGGTAATGGTCTCGCTTGATGATTTGATGATTAGGGACGAAAATTCATTAGCCTTTTATTTCACAGTTGGACAGGTTTTACGCTGCGTGTAACATAACGTCGATGGCACCCTTATGTTGTGGAGCGGGATGATTCACGATGGTAAAAATCAATTCTTACGTCTTTTGTCAATCGGTGTGCTACACAGCAAAGTTGCTAGCCTTACTTCGGAGTTTCAGTCACCACTTGGCTCGATACCTTCTGATGGTGTGGTGGTTTAGGTGCTTCAGACATCGTTAGAGCTATGGCAACCGGAGTTTATACATGCTTTATATAGCGAGAGAGAGAGAGAGAGAGAGAGAGAGAGAGAGAGAGAAGAGAGAGAGAGAGAGAGAGAGAGAGAGAGAGAGAGAGAGAGAGAGAGAGAGAGAGAGAGAGAGAGAGAGAGAGAGAGAGAGAGAGAGAGAGAGAGAGAGAGAGAGAGAGAGAGAGAGATAACGTCACATGTTTAATGTAGCGATGGCCACTAACAAACCGGATAGGCCCAGAAGCGCAAGTCAACCGTTTTACAACGCCCATTGAATATCGATATATGATCACAAGAACCGACCTTTAAGGTATGATTTATAGCCATCAAACTGTGTACGAAAGATTAAAGGCTCATGATATCCAGACAAGTCACCCTTAGCGCAGAGCGTTTTTCTTTTACCTCAAAAATGTGTTAACACACTATTTATAACCAGACGTCTTCGTGTTAGCAAAAGGGGGATTGCCTCCATGAAAATGGCAAGGTCGTATCGGTATTAGTATTAACTGTGCAATAACCTATCTTGCATGTTAACAGAAACGTTTCCTTTTGCCCTTTCACAAGACTTCATTTTAACCAATCCATGATTCCATGACAGTTCCCTATACAATCTCACCTTTCTTTTGCGTCTGTGGTCCTCCTGAATACGCTGAAAGAGACAAGTGAATTCATGAAAGCATTAACAGGATATCTTGGTATATGCCTTTCTTTTGACGATGAGTGTTCGCCATTGATAATATGAATAAGAAGAAAACAACAGAAAGGTTACTTCATGGATATTCCATTTGATTAACTGCGTTTGAAGATATCTCATTTCCAACATTAATGTTTTGAATTAACTAAAGGTACGTCAGATTTCGAGACGAATACCATTATCTGAAATATCATAATGTTATGTGTCTCCATTTGATTAACTCCGTTTGAAGATATCTCATTTCCAACATTAATGTTTTGAATTAACTAAAGGTATGTCAGATTTCGAGACGAATACCATTATCTGAAATATCATAATGTTATGTGTCTCCAATTGTGTATACGAGGTCTTGTTGTACACCCGATATGTAACAATTTTGCTTGATTCATGCCAGTTAGCAGAGAAGCAAGGGTAATTAGAAAGCGTTATTGACACGTACGTTTTATTATACTTGTCACTTTTAAGAATATTTAGTTTATAAAAATAGCACTGTAAATGATGGTTTTAATGTTTTGGGGGCGGGATAGCGCAGTGGTTGCGCGTACGGCTTCAGAACAAGAGGTTCGTGGTCCGAATCCCGCCAGTGGCTAGGTAACCTTGTTTTGCAGTTGAGAACTCTTCTACACGCAGTAAGGTTTGGGTGCAATGCTACACTGAATTTCAGCGCAGTATCATCAATGGTTCGCTAGTTCCAGCGTATGCTCGCCGGTTTCCCTGCAATGCATAGCCACATTGGTGTTATGGGCTTTCTACCTGCAATAATACTAGTTGCCGTGTTATAAGTCAAGTGCACTTGAAAGCGGCGTTTAATCCCAAACCACCTCACTTTTGACCAAAGAGAGAACGAGTACCACATATTTGTTAGTACATGTATACAAAATCGTTTCTTTATTCCGAAGTTAGTATCGGTAGTAGTTGCCCGAAAAACGATGTGTAACAAAATTCATCCAAGCAATGCTGGTGAGATCAAATTTTTTCCATATGATGTAAATTAATTGCTGTTCATCTTAAAATCAAGAATTCAACCTTTGTCTTTGTTGTTTTATCACAAAACTGAATAATCCTCTCTGGTTACCGTTTATCTAACGAGGAGTAAATCCAAGATGACACTCTTAAATGTTTAATTGCTAATATGATGATGGATGGTCAGGGATTAAAGGATTGTGGTGGATCTCGGGAATACTTCGGCTTCACAACATCAAAAACAACTTGAGTCGGTGTTTCTCTCAATCATGTATTTTGCTCACAATTACACAGTCACACGCCCGGTGTGACGAGTCCTGCCCGAGTCTTCGGCTTGGGGCCCGCACAAGATATTTAACAGAAAAAACTTAATTATTCGTACACGTGACCATGAAATAACTACTAATGAAGAATAAACATCTTATTAGTACTACCCTACATGGCTATGTATGTGGATCCTCCACGGTCATTGGATGATCCACAACATCATCCTCCAAAATTCCAAGAATCTCCCCAGAAAATTAATATTCATTATTGTTGTAGTTCTTAACCGATTTCTTCTAGCTTCTAGAAGTTAACCCATTTTATTCTTTCATTTGTATAATTTACTTTTCCATGATGAGAGATTTTTCTCTATAAACTATTGCCATATTAACTATTCACTCACAGTTATCTAACTTTGTCACAACAATAATTTTTACTTCCAACTTTTTATACTTCACTAACAATGCTAATCGCATCCGACAGTTAAGGGGTTACACTCGTGGTCATTTACATCTTTGACCAACAAAAGTTTTCCACGATGAGCCTTGACAGGACCCCGGGCAAATCGATAACGTCCCGTTGTAAGAGCGTGAGGGACCCTCCTCTATTCAGAGAAAAACATTACTGTCTCTCTCTCTCTCTTCTCTGACTCATCCAGTTACTAATAAGCATAACTGTACTTTGGACTGCGATAGCATTTTGATTTATTCGTGACTATTTTGCTAGACTATCACCCTATGATACTAACCATAAAGTTAACTAAGTTTTATTCAAACGAAATAAGGAAAAACTGAGAAAAACAACTATGCTTAGAGATAATTTAACCCCACAATCCAATCTTGACTACGAAATAAGTTTGCATCTTACCTGTAGTTGATCCGATTGCCAAAAGCAAGATCTAAAATGAAAATACCTCACCGATTATATTTATGTTGTATCGTTTTTATGACATTTTCTTAAATTGATCCTAAAAAGTCGGTAGAGCACTATTTGATAATCCAACAAAGCATTTCAAAAAGATTTAATAGCAGGTGTGTTAGGGATGTTAACTTATCCAAACGAAAAGCAACATGGTGAAACAGGATTTGGAGGAATACTAAATGAATCAGTTTTCTTTTATATACTATAAGTTGGGTGTAATTTTGAAAAATACAGATTATATAAACAGCATGGCACTTCTCCTTCGACATCTTGTATCTTTGACATTTTTATGTCTCGTGGAGAGTATTGCATTGTATTACAAGGAAGTGTCAGAAAATTTCAAGGTAAGTTGAAATTATCATACTTTTTTCTTAAGAACTTTCTTATCTTATGTCATTTCGTTTAGACATGGGAAGAATAAGGGCCAATGACTCCGTCATGTTTTCCTTTTGAGGTCGAGTTGAAACAAGATCCGATTCTTGTATTTATTAAACAAATAAAAGCGAGTCAATAACTTCAAAATCATATATCACTATCGCATAGACTTTGTTCAAACAAGCCTATTCAATGCAACGTCCTTTATGGTTTGTATTACATTATCCACGTTTAATTATTGTTGATGAATATATGGTGGACGGTCTGTGTAGATAAGTATAAATCTACATATCTATAACTATCAATAAAGTTACAGGTGATACTTTCGTGTCAACACATTTCTTTTTTAAACAAATGTCTGTCACATCGCATCAAAAACTTGAGTGCATATAGGTAATAACCTAGGCACATGAACTCTCTTAAAATGTTCTCAAATCTTTATATCATTAGACCTACATACACAAAACATGACACGAGCCAGGTTCCTCACGTCTCCCCAGGCTGTCTAATTAAATCAAGATCAGACCACTATGACCAGAGGCCCTAAATATACTCACATGAAAATAGAAACGTTACAATATTTTCACAAGAGTTAAAAACTTAAAAGAAAGTTTTATTTGAACGTTTTTGATAAGATTGCTTCTTTGAAATATACCAGAAATTCACTTATGAGGGTAAAATCCTTTCAATTCTATATCTTTTCAACACACTTTGTGAGTGAGTTGGGGTTTAACGTGATTTCAACAATATCTTAGTTACTAAACAAGTGGATGACAAACATCCAAAAGAGAGGGATCGAAAAGATAAGGGAAAAGACGGAAAGAAAGGCATAGCACATACTGTGAACTTATATGGTTATCGTTTTTTAAATCAATATTGACATTGATCGAATATATATATTCAATTGCTAATTCGACTGAATATTGACAGTACGGTTTTTTTAAAAATTGTATTGGATTCTTCGACTTTTTCTTGTTGTCGCATCATTGATGAACGACGTCTAAACGTTTCTTGTGTTAAACTATCGTTCATGTTTATGTCCATACTTTTCTTTATCACGTCAGCATCCGACGATGACGTCACTGCCGCCATGGGACACTCTACATTCAAGATAGATAATTGAACAGGAATTAAGTCACTGAAACATTAATGGAAGAAGAATATCGTTTTAAAATAAATAGCATTTCATTTTAATTCCTACTTTCTTTCAAGTCACTACTTAACTTACACCAATCGTCTGTTTCTAACTTTATATTGTAATAATATATGCAATTATTTTAGTTAAACTTCAACAAAAAGAAATTTGTAAACCATATAAAAAGTTATTCATGTGATATCCTTTCGATTGATGATCTGATTAATTAACACTTTTTTGTAAGGCTGCTTATGAGTATGTTCAGCAATTATCTTTTAAACTGAAATAGACCATATTCGTGTTGACAAGGACTCGATAAGTACCGGTTCAAACTGCCCAACAGCTGACATACATTAGGAACAACCACGCAGCGCAATGAAGGTCTATCTCGCAGTATGTTAAAAATATCTAATTTTTAAAAGTACTTATTTAAGAATGAATGAAAGATCCGATTAAAAGGCCTTATCAAGTTCACCGCTTTGCCTTGATACTTACTGTCCAGTGGCGGTTCGGAAATGTATACGGGGACGGGAAGGTTTCTCCCTCTAAATAACTCTTCCTGGGTGCATGTTATAATTTGCACATTTCACATGATCCATCAAGGATTTGTTCTTCGTTATCTTTTGCTTTTTTGATTTACCTCTCTATCTGTTTTGCTGATGTACAAGTATTATACAGTCTTTCTCTTTCTTGAAGGTCCTCCTTGTAACATTGGCGTTTGCCTTTGCTGCTGTCGGTATGAGTTCAACTTTTGTTATTCTCTAAAATCATGTCCTTTACGACATTTAAATTTTAGTATCAATATGGTATTTTCTGTAATATTTGACATGCTCCTTATTCTTCTTATTTAAATCTCCAACAAAACCATTTTCTTTAAAATAACGTTAAAGTTGTTTCCTAATCCAGGGCCAACTGGTGCCTGAGATCATGATTGTTTAATAGAAATAATAACCGAGACCGACACCCCTTCTATCCGACTTCCTCTTTAACCGAACAGTTTATTTGGTCCCAATTGTGCATATTTTACATTATTATGATAGGATGTCGAGGGCCAATACGAATGAGAGAGGACCTGCAGTAATTAGGCCAGAATTATTTACTAATTAACCTAGGTTTACCCTTTACCACCGTGAGACTTAATTTTCTTCAAGATCAGAATATGAGATCGGAAAAGTAATATAACTGTTGAGAGGTTTGAAGGGATAACCTCGGTCTCTATTTTTCTGGATCTGCTAATGTTCAGTGTCGTAAAGATCTTGATCTTCCAATAGTGGCATATATTGCTTTCCGCAATGGCCTGCGTGCTTAAACTTATGGTCGTATATGTTTTATCAGTGTCATACAAACAAAGATATATAATTAATAATTCCTAATATAAAGACATACTGCCCAGTCACATTGACACCCTAAAGAAATGTAATGAATGTATTCTATCAAATTCATCTGAAAGTGTTCGTTTTCACTTAATAATTCCTTTCATCGTTGACCCAAGATGCACTACCCTGTAACGGAAACTCCCCTACGCCGGATGCTAGTGGTCACTCTATCTTCTGTGGGCGTGGACTCCACAGACGGAACTGTCCCACTGGCAGCTACTGTGAAACGGACATGCTGGACGGCTATGCTATTTGCTGTCCTAAATCGACAGTTACAGTTTAACAAGTATCATGTCCAAAGCACTTGCTAGAGAGTCATTTTCAAAATCTTATCTTGCTTATCTAGTTGAATAAATAATATGAAAGACATTCTTTCTTGTCTCTTTCCTGAAACAATTTTCAGGTATGTCCGTATTTGACTGGTTCTACGGAAGACAAGTTAAGTTGTAAGAGATTATTTCCAAGGTAACGTCATTGAAACTCGTATTATTCTCCTGATCTAAATCCAATTGAACGTTGTAAAATGCTGTTTAAAGTGATGATTATAATAAAGATAATTATATCAATCTTTGAAATAGATTATGTCGTAAGTTGCGAACTTAGATGCTTTGTGTTAATGATATTTCAGTATAGCCACCGTCGGAAGTGGAACAAGGTTTTCAGATACAAATTTTTAGCCAAATCTCCAGTTTCAAAATTTGAAATTTGCACAAAACCTTTAACAGTGTCCTAAAAATAACACACGTTACGTTGTTGATAAAATATAATCTCCGTTCTTGTTCCAATAAACTGTAGTATACAAATATAGCTACCATTTTAACTGGATCAACCACCACTAGACTCAATACCTTATCGTGGTGTGGTGGTTTGCGTGCTCCAGAGAGCCTGAGAGCTAAGCAAGCCAGAGCTTACATGCTCCTGGTAGGGGCACCCACGCTGGACAGGTCGACGGGGTAAAAGCCAGACCAAGTTTGAGTCGTTCTAAATCCTGTTGTCTATCTCTTACTATGCCTTTCTTTCCGTCTTTTCCCTCAACCTGTCGATCCCTTTCTCCCTTCTCTGTCCACTCTCTTTTGGATGCTTGTCATCCACGTGTTTAAAAACACGTTAAACCCAAACTCACTCACTTAACTTGATCAAATTATACCAACTACATCCTCGGTAAACAAGGGCCGAGTGTTCCGGTACAAATAACACTGAGAAACTTCATAATGGAAATCTTGAGTAGCCAATGAAACTGCTAGATTGATTGGAGCTACGAACGTTTCAAAAGATATGTCTTAACACGTTTTCGACTTACGCTAACGTAACTGGCATGCAGTTCAAGCTCTTATCTCACACTCTCACGCTGACAACTGTTCAGGCAGCAACCTTTTTAGAATTCCTTTGAATTCAAATTCTAGTTACAGTGCATTTGCTGAAAAGGACATTTTTCAACTTAAATTTACCAACTCCTTTTCCATCTCCTTTTATCTGGCCGTTTCATTGGGTAAATAGCAAGACTCAAAGGTGGGTATATGTAGTTTTCCTGATGAAGTTTCCAAAGGATGATTTGTGAAGAGTGTCAGAGACTTTTGAGGATGTGAACACTATTGATCCCCCAAAACCTCGTGGTCTGTGAATAGTACAAACCTGGGCGAGAGATAATTACTATTACTAAGTAGCATCTTTGTCCTTAGACAACAATCTGAACTATCTTTAGCGATATTTGTCAATCATCCTTTTGAAAAAGATAGGAATTTACCTTCCAGGTTGTTTCGAATTCAATCATTCATTCCCCGCGAAACTTCGTTATTGAGATAAAATCTACATGAAAGTATTGAAAATACACAGATGTACACAGCCAAATGCCAACAGTATCATTCCTTTAATACCACCCTAGCTTGCAGCCTGGATGTTGAAAATGTCAAACTGAAATCTTTGTAATATATTAAATTCCCAAGTGATACTGTTTGTTAATGCCAAACTGAAAACTTAATATTGAATATTCATGATTTAATGTTTAAGAACGTCAAAGAGAAAACTTATTATATTGAATTTCCAGGAGTTAACGTATGATGAGGTCAACTTGAAAACGTTGTCATATTGAATTTCAAGTTGATTATCTTTGCCACCTTTCAAATAACACACTAAGAGTGTCAATAGGGCAAAACCACCTTAATTCTTAAGATAAAGACAATACATGTACATTGATCTTGACCTACTTCGTAATACTTGATTCATAAAACTTGCTTGATTATCGTCACGTAGAAAGTTCACCGTATATACATGTATATTGTTCTTGACCTACTTCGTAATACTTGATTCATAAAACTTGCCTGATTATCGTCACGTAGAAAGTTCCCCGTATATACATGTACATTGTTCTTGACCTACTTCGTAATACTTGATTCATAAAACTTGCTTGATTATCGTCACGTAGAAAGTTCACCGTATATACATGTACATTGTTCTTGACCTACTTCGTAATACTTGATTCATAAAACTTGCTTGATTATCGTCACGTAGAAAGTTCCCCGTATATACATGTACATTGTTCTTGACCTACTTCGTAATACTTGATTCATAAAACTTGCTTGATTATCGTCACGTAGAAAGTTCACCGTATATACATGTATATTGTTCTTGACCTACTTCGTAATACTTGATTCATAAAACTTGCTTGATTATCGTCACGTAGAAAGTTCCCCGTATATACATGTACATTGTTCTTGACCTACTTCGTAATACTTGATTCATAAAACTTGCTTGATTATCGTCACGTAGAAAGTTCACCGTATATACATGTACATTGTTCTTGACCTACTTCGTAATACTTGATTCATAAAACTTGCTTGATTATCGTCACGTAGAAAGTTCACCGTATGTCAGCTTACCATGAGACTCCTACTTCCATTGGTGACTTGACATTTACTATTGTTCGCATGTAAGTGTCCTAAAATAAACAGTTTTAAAAAATCATGTTTCGTTTCATACCGAATAATTCAAACTCTCTTAAAGAAATACTTTTTTAATTGTATTTATCTTACTTTAAAAAAAGAATAGAATATAATATGATTTGACATGACATGATGTATCGTAATGTAATGTGATATGATACAATATAATATTGTGTATTGTGATGTTATGTTGTAATGTGATATGATGTGATGTGGTGTGATTCGATATGATATGATGTGATCGACATTCGTTGTTTTCGTGTCACGCTCACTTTCATTGCTTTCATTTTCAACTTATCTAAAAATAATAACACATCATTATTGATGCGATCTACAGTTTTTTAAAGTTTTGTCCCCTACATTGTAAATTCCTAAGTTGGAGAAAATATTTCCATTTTTGCGACATTGAAGCATGGTAAAATATGATTTGCATAACATTGTATACCATGTTGATTTATCACAAAACCATACCATTATGAATTATTTGATAAGTTTATTCAAAGAGACAATACTTTCAAAACATCACAGAGAAGGGTCACCTTTCTTAAAAGATATTATTCAAAGTTCACCGATTTTGGACTTTAATTACATGTGTTACGATTGCATTTGGAATAGACAAATGTCCCCAGTCAAACCAGCAAAATATAACAAAACAATTGTATATTAATTACAATTTAATCAATCAAATTATAAACAAAGTGTGTAAGGTTACAATATCAAGCTAATACAAGCTATAATACAATATCAAATGAGTGACACAAATTAGCTAACTAAATATAGTCACCAGTCCTGATTGGATGCTTGTCATCCACGTGTTTAATAACTGAAATATTGTTCAAAACACGTTAAACTCCAACTCACTCACTCACTCATGAATCACACAGTTGATGAATGTAGAAAACAGTCAGTGGGTCTTGATAGGAGATAGATGAATCCGGCTTGTAAAGGTATCCAAAACAGTGGCACGGCAGATGATCGCAAAGCTGATTGTAAGAAGCAAGATGAGTAAGAGTTTTAATGCCAGCATATATATATATATATATATATATATATATATATATAT